>VWZT01005430.1:79279-92474 GCA_013397055.1 Pachycephala philippinensis
TCGGGAGGGGAGGGTCCCTTCCCGCGGGGGGCCCGCCGCCGCTGCGCCGCCGAGGAGCGCGCGGAGGAAACAGCAAAATCTGGGCAAGGGAAGGAAAAGAATTGTTAAAAAATCGCTTCCATCTTTTTGCCACAAGTTAGACCCGTTCCAACTACTGCTGTCACTTCTGCAGAACGGAATTGCTTTAGCCTCAAACATCACGTTCTATATAATGTTACCTCCGAATTGTGTGTAGAATACTTCTCTTTTCTCTGGAATAATTAGATGTTGACTATTACTGAACCTTTAATTTCTCCCTCTACATTGCCACACATCTGTCAGACCGCCAATGGCACCAAAAACAGGAGCACTAATGCAAAGTAGATCAGGAAACAAGAGTGTGACAAAGTACAAGACACAAGCTGATGTCAACCTGTAAAACTTTGTACATATTCTTGGCAAGGCCAGGAGGAAAGTAGCAACTGAGATTAGCCAGGAATCAGAAACAGCAGTGAAAAGGAGCCTTGGACATGGATAATGCATGGCAGCAGGTCTAAAAGGGCCACGTAACAACTTCATGTCTATATTCCAGACCACAGAAAATCTCTATAGAGAAATGGAGTAAACTGGAGCACATTGGATTAGCTGTAGTTGGGAAAAGTGCACTGTAAATTTCTGATTATAGAGAAACTACAGCAGAGTTAATTTTCCAACTGCAACTGTAGTTTTGTAACTGTCAACAAAGAGAAAGAGTTTTAAGGGGTAATCCAGAAAGCAGCAGGGAAGCATCTCTGTTTTTCAAGGTTAATTGAGAAAAGGGGAGAGCCGAGCGTACTGGTAGAGCTCAGTAAATTGCATGCAATGCTGTCACTTGAGGACTGCATCTATTCACAGGAGTGAAGAAGATCCACAGAGCCACAACTTCTCCCTGGCCTCATCTTTTTCCATGGCATTTCACAGATTTCAAGATGTGTCCTTGTCTCTAAAGCTGTGGTCAAGATTTTAATGTATGCGTGGTGATGTGTTGATTCTGCAGAGAAACTTGTGTACAGATATACTGTGACAGTCATTTTACTGGAAATAATATTTCTGCTTGAAAGTAAACTAGATTGCAAAAATGAATGTTAGAGAAGCCTTAAAAATACTATTGCAGTTAAGTAATGAGTTGTCCCTATCAGGAAAGAAAGACAGAATTACACTGAGCTTGGAAGCAAATCTTGTCAAACTACATTTTGATGGATGTCAGTGAAAAGGTAATGGAAAGTCTGTAATAGCAGTCCATAAAGCATGTGACTTGATGCTTATGATGATTAAGCAAATTAACAAAACTCAGAATTCATTCAGCTCATACAATCTATAGATATTTGGAAATCTTCACCTCATTGGAGTGGCATACAGAATATTACAAAGCTACTTAAATAAACCAGTGATTTGAGAGAGAACAAGCAAATTACTTATTAAATGCCACACAGCAAGGATTTGTTGCTGGTCAATTATGATGGATACGGGTTAATGGCACAGACCAATCCAGTTGCCTCGGTAAGGTGGCCTCATTTGTTCAACAGAGCTGTTGAAGTCAAGGTCAGGCATCTAGTGAAAAAGAGCACGGGTGACATTTCAGGTTGGGGGATTGTTTTCTGGAAGGCAGTTTACAATAAGCAGCATTAGTTTGTCCAGGTGAATAACTGAGTACATGCTCCCACTGTTACAGGTTAGTGAGGATGACAGCTGGGAGTGGATGGGTGGCAGAGAGAGTATCAAAACAAAAATAACCAGAAGTTACATTTCAAGGCAGTGTCAGTAAGACCAATGTGGGAATACTGCCTTTGTGTCCACATTCAGGATTAATGTTAACTATATAATCTAGAATATCTGAGAGACAATTAATGTAGGTTTTAGAAAGACTCCTGTGTCTTCTCCCTGAAGTGAGAGTCCTAACAGAAGACAGGAAACCATGCTCTTTCTTCCTCTTGTTCTCTGTTTAAATTGATCTTGGATTCCTTTAGATGTGGTGGTACAGCTTCAATGGAAGACAGGTTTGTTCCCATCCCTTTAATCTGGAGGTATGGTTATTCTCCTGGGAGTGGGAGACGTGAGACTGAATATGCATGAGGCTGCAGAGAATAACCCAAATACCTCATTTCCTGGATTAGGTCTCTAACTACTGGATTAGTCAGTAAATGGTGACCACAGGCTACTCCACCTTTAGCATATTTTAAGTATATTAGCTCTGTTTAGTTCTTTGGGAAAAGAATGTGCATGCCTACCTTCAAAAACGAGTTGCAAGCAGTGAATCTGAAGTGAATATAAGTGTATTTCCTCAGCTTTTATTAAGGCGCCTGAGGAGTGGGACTGCAGCTGTGTCACTGCCCTGTTGGCTGCATCAGCCACTGCTCCATGGCAGGGCTGCTGAAAAGGCACAGCCTGGAGCCTGCACGTGTTACCAGCTTCAGTCCCCAATGCCTTCAGGGGCTCGCTCAGAATCACCTTGTCACTTACAGAGCCTGCTGACACGAGAGCATCTTGTCCACTTTCAGAAGGGCCATGGCTCTCTCTTTTCACACCTCTTTGAAAAATTGACCTTCAGTGTGATTTGAAAGGAAAGAAGAAAGGAGGCAACAAGAAAGATTAGCAGTTTACTGATGGTAACTGCTGGATGCTTGTCCCCTTGCCTTTTAAGCACATGTTTGAATTCTCTAACCTGGAACTGCTGATTTTTCAGAGTCCCTATACATCATTATTTCTCTATTAGTATGTAGGTGCTCCACCACACACATTGCTATAGCTTGATCAAAACAGGCATGATAAAAGAATTTCTGGAAGCTGATGCTATATAAGTACTTTGTACAATGAAGGTTAAATTTTAGGAGTGCAGCTTATTAATAATAGGAACATTTTACCTATGAAATGTGCATTCTGGTGTTGCTTAGACTCTAAATAGGATCTTTCTGAAAGGTATATTGCATCTCAGATGTAAGTTATAGGATTGATGGAGTGGTGACTTGGGGGAAGTTCACTGGCTGGCATCACACAAGAGGTCACTCTGGCTGATAACCATAATTTTTTTCCAACCCTGTAAGCTGGAAATTGTGAAATGCAATGATCCATTGTTACAACATAGGACTCTTCAGAATAAAGAGAGAGCTTATCTTCCTGAATAATGCCTCTCAAATGTTTTAACGTGTTGTAAAGAGGATTATTTTAATTAATTGGTACAATTTCCTACATTTATGATATATACTGGAATATCATTAGTCAGTCATGCAACTGCACCTGATTTAAATGCCCAGTTTTCATTCTTAATCCTATGTGTGCAATTGCATAGTAAGAAACAAAGAAAAAAATGGAAAAAAAACTACACATGTAAGTATCTGTCTCTTCCAA
The DNA here is from genome assembly GCA_013397055.1 of Pachycephala philippinensis. Classification (NCBI taxonomy): domain Eukaryota; kingdom Metazoa; phylum Chordata; class Aves; order Passeriformes; genus Pachycephala; species Pachycephala philippinensis. Next base: position 82,643 of record VWZT01005430.1, read on the forward strand.
GGAAGTAACCACACCATGGTATGGGAGAACTAGCATGGTATCATACAGTGAGCAGCCAGCAGAGAAGGAGTGGCATGATACAGAATTTTAACACATTAGAATTACCATCTTTGGTAATTCAGTAAGTATGTATGTTTGACATTGCAATAAGGGAGTTTGTGTCACCTCCTAAATATTGCCAGAAACTGTGTGTAATTCATCAAACAAAAAGAAAAGAAAGTTGTTGAAATTATACCAGTATTTTCAGGTAGTTTCTAGTCTCTTTAGCCTTTTTTTTTTTTTCTCCTTCTCTTTTATAGGCAGCCCATCCACCCTGTACAAATTACAGCCTGTCTTTGAAGTGGCTCAAATGGAAGCACTGAGCAGGTAGAAAGCCACTTGCTATATGCTTGAACCGCTCTCAACAATGCAACAAGGTTGCAGTTTTGGAAGAAGAAGAGGAGAAAAAAAAGATGGAAAGTCTTTGTAGGTAATACCTGCTCAGTAGAAAGTTAAGAAAATGTGAAGACCTTTATAGACATGGAACACTGTTGTACCTTGAGGAATTGCTGTCTGCAAATGAGCATGTTCAGTATGCACAGCCGTCCCTGGTGGATGCAAAACTCACCAGAACACCACCTGTGTGCCATGGTGTGTGCTCTGCATACAGGAAACTCTGGACTTACACACCTGACCTCTTTTTTCCCTATAGCTGACCACAAGTAGTTCAAAGGAATTAGGAAGAATATGGCTGTCAACCAACTGTAAAGTCGATTAGTACCAGCTGTAAACAAATGAGGAGTCTTTGCTTATCTGACTGACCAAGAGGAGAATTCACTGAGATTTTTTGTGAATTAAAACAAACTTAATTCACTGAGAAGAATTTTTGTGTTTAAATTGTCCAGCTCTCAGGAAGCAACACCTTGTGGGTGTTACAATTAGGTGTCACTGTTGAAGAGTTGGTGGGATGCATTGCTTCCACAACAGTTACTGTGCTAAGGATGCTTATGTGATAATCCTAAACAACTAATACAAATGTTAAACTAAAGACAGAAATATCAGGGTCATTCTTACTCTGTGAAGGACCCAGGTCTCTTACCTTCTTCTGGCCCACCCAGTTGCTGGAGTCATGCTGGTTTCTAATACACTTTTTAGATTCCAGTTCCCAAATACTGAAATCTGTATTGTCATTGCTGTTGTAACATAAATGGAAGATACAGTTGTTAACTAGTCCTTAGTTTGGTTTTGCAAGCTCCTCTCTGCTACTGAGTGTAATTGCAATGTTAATTCTCTCAGCCATTTTAATGACTCTGACACTACAGAGGATGAACAGTTTCACTTGTATTCCTGCTGTACTGAGAGGTTGTAGCCATTATATTAAAGAAAAACTATTTGCTTTCTGTAGTTGTCTGTATATAGAAATGCCTTTGCTTTTTGAGAGTGGGAGAAAATACCACCAGGTGATTATGATAAAAACCATGGAGGTCAGGAGGCATTCTGGATGGTAACAATGAGTTCACTGACAAAGTGAGCTAAGGATAAAATCAACATTTATTTCTGATGTCAGAAGTAGTTTTCTCTCAGCTCCACATGAAATGGTGTTGGTGTGGATGAGGTACCCCACAGACTCACACTCTGCACGAGACTGAATGAGGCTGATTTTAGGTAAACGGCACCACACACTGACAGTTCTAGTACCTAGTCTAGGTGAAAGGTCACTTAAATTGGTTTAGCCACAAGAAGTGGTAGAATAATATATCTGGAAAAATATACAGAGAAAAAAAAAAGACGAAGTAGCAAGGTGTAAAGGATGCAGAGCAATGTTAAGTTTGCAGTCTGCTTCAGCAGAGAGCCTGTGAACTGCTACAGACAAATCATCTACTGGAAGGTGCATGTGAAAATGCAAGGAATGACTGGGGATGCAACAATGAGAACAAAAAAAAAAGGCGAAAGTAGAAATGTCCAATATGTAAAACAGGCCATGCAGTTTGTGACAGTTTACCTTCTGAATGATACATGTTGACCCCTATATGAAATGCCAATGCAAACTTCACCAACAGAGTTTGTTCCTTTCAAGTAAGACCACTCTGGAGACTGAGGGAGGAATTGGAGGGGGGGAAAGCAGAATTTGTTGTCTAAAAATACTTTCACAGATCAGTGAATATTTTAGCTTTCATAGGCTCACTTACCATTATAAAATATAATAGAACCATATTATTTTATTAGTACACAAGAACCATCAAGAGAATGACAAATATTAAATAATAATAAACCAACATAAATTTTCAGAATTGGGATAACTTTTTCTTCCCCTCAACATGTAGCATGAATTCTTTGTTATTGCACAGCATTTTTAATAAAATACTTAAATACTAGAGATGGGTCTTTAAGTAAGCTAAAAGTTAATTTTACTTTTGCTCTGTTCAACCTTAATTTTGCCCCATCTTTCATTACTAACTTTTATGTTCTGTGCCTTCTTATGCCCTCTTTTCTTTTAATGCAAAGTATTTCCTTGAAAAGAAGTTCCATACAAGCACACAAAAGTATTCAGCTGCTTAATTTATCTTCTGACAAAATCCAACAACTCCATTCAGGATCAGAGTCCTTTTTTTGCTACTGACTAAAGAGGATGACACAGTCCTTTCTCTGTGAAGGTCGTGGTTTAAGTGCCTGATTTCCTGAATACTGTATGAAAGAAGGATGATGAACTTAGCTGTTATCAGCTACTTTGTGTGACGAAAGGTGCAAGATAAAGAGGAACTTTTCATGCCTGATCTCCTTTCATTATCTGTTGTGTTAAACTGCACTGAGCAGTCCCTGAGAAGCCCAATATTTAATGCATTGGCTATAGCAGCACTGGGCAATAGATTTATAAAGTGATATGGTACACACAGTTTACTTGCTGTAAATATGTATAATGCAAAGAAACATGTCCATTTATCACTTCTACCAGTATGAACTCCTGCAGTGCAGAAAGAAATTAAGGCAGCCATAGAAGAATGGGGAGTTTGAGCTGGAAATGTTTTCAGGGATGTATAATCTACAATGTCTGTTTTAAGGTTACAAAAATACCAGGAATCACTAATGAAATGCCTAAATGCTAAAATATGGGGGTTTTAACTGTAGATAAATAGGAAAGAACAAACCAAAACTTAATTGAAATGTTTATTATGTCTAGGTGTTTTATAAAGTTGAAATCTGAAGTGCTGAAAAAAGGAAGGGAATGCAAGTAATCCAAGGAACAATGAGAATATTTACTCAACTAGATTAGTTTAATGAATGTTTTCTGTTGTTTTCTTACTTAAATATATATATCTCATTTTAAAAAATGTCATGTTTGCCATCTAAAATCTGCCAACTTAGTGATCTTCAATTTCCTTGTAGGTTTAATGTCACTTCACTATAATTTTTCTGTATTTTCAAACAGTTGTTTCATTTTCTGTCCTCATTAAAGACATCATTTCTTTGCTCCCAAAGGAACTAGTAAATGCTGGTTAACACACTATAGCACCAGAACCTGCTAAGCAAGTTATTTTATATTTTATTCTTCCCATTCTCTTCCAAAGACATATAGGTATACTTCACTTTTTAAAAATACTTGTCTTGGTGCTCTCACATTATTCAGTGTAAAATATGAGAATGGCAGAACTTTCACACTGATACACTTTTGCAGAACTGACATTTGTGAAACTGTATTTGTATGTTCTCTGCATTCTCCTGTCGTGTTAGTGTTAGAAAGGTGCAGGGGATCCTTTGTACTATTCCTGTCATAAGCTATTCCCAGGCTAATTTCTGATTTCAGGAAAAAAAAGTGTAAGCTGAGACTGTCAGATCCTCAGTGAGAACATATAGATGGGATATAAAGGTACCTCAAAAAGAGAACTTAAAATTCTCTCACTGTCTCCTGAGGAACGTGAAAGTTATTTTACTAATACCAATATTACCTTTTTCTTAATTATCACTATTGAAATAGTAAACTGAAATAGAAACCCTGAAATATAATGTATTCAATATAGAAACATGTACAAAATAAAATTAAATATATAAAATCAAATGCAGTCTTTACATTGCTAATAAGATTCTGGAACTGGAATTCACTCATCATTGAGTTCATCATACACAATTTATCCTAAGAACGCTGCAGTCTCTCTGGTCTGATGACCTGCTTCCCTTACAGAAAAACTGTCTTTTCCAGTTTTCCAAATAAATATGATTCTAAATATAATTAAGAATATGTGGCTGTTATGTAAGAAGACACAATCCATACTAATTCATTCATGTGCTCAAATTCAAACTCCAACACATGTCTAACAATGGGCCACACAAAACTTGGTGTCTGTCCCTGACGCCAATTGTTACTCCTGGCATAATTAAGCTTGCCTCTGGCAATTAATCACCTTGACTGCCAACAAATAGTATATTTATCTTCATTAGCTTCCTGCACGGGAGCCTTTCCTTTATGCTGTAGAGCAGGAGCCCCAAACACCCCGATTGGGTGTCGAAGGGACGCGGATTCTGGGCAAGGGACACGGATTCCATGGAAGGGACGCGGATTCCAGGGAAGGGACGCGGATTCCAGGGAAGGGACGCGGATTCCAGGGAAGGGACATGGATTCCAGGGAAGGGACGCGGATTCCAGGGAAGGGACGCGGATTCCAGGGAAGGGACATGGATTCCAGGGAAGGGACGCAGATTCAGCTGTCCAGGGATGGGCACAGGCTCTGCCCATGGGGAGAGGGCCAAGCTCCGAAGGGCTGGGCTGGCACTCTGTGCATCAAATGTAACTCCAGAGCCACAGCAAACCCAAGTCTATTTAACATTATGATTCTGCATTTTCAGCTTCCTCATATATTTTAATGAAAGACAAACAGAATTATGGACAGTGCAAATTATTTTTCTCAAGTGAGAAGGAAAAGAGAGGATGCTAGACTAATTTATTTGCTTTTGTTTGCATCTCTTTTTCCATGATTATCTTAACAAATGAGTTTACTAGCAGGAATGTTTGGTAAAATAATGAAGCAAATATTGTTAAATATTGTGATTATTCATAGCAGAACCTATAAGTCATGTTTCTCCAATTGGAAAAGAGAAATGTGTTGCACAACCTACGTACCCATTCAAAAAGAGCTTGAATATTCAAAAAGCTCTGCTTCTGAATGAATTACATAAAAAATTATGCATAGATATTATTCAGCAAACAGTTTGAACATATACATCAGAAAAACTTGTTTGTTTGGAAAACTTGCAAACACATAATGGAGCAAAGAAATTATTCATTATGAATTATTTGCACAGCATCTGTCTTACTTTCTCATGTTAATTGCCTCTGCTAAACCACATTTTCACCCCCTCAGTATGTAAATTTAAATGATTTTGCATATTCTCTGAATATCCAGTAAATGCAAGTTTCGTTACTTTACCGCTTACATTTTTTTGTCTCTAATTGTACTGGAGTTTAGATAATTTTAAAATTTGACCTACCAGCTTCCTGTAGATTGCAACCTTTTCCTCTGGATTCTAATTATTGCCTAAAAAGAAAAAAAAACACATATAAAAGAATTAAACTCATGCACATTGACTGCATTTGTGAAAGATCTTTCAAGGTATGTGTTAATTCCCATTGTATTTATAAAAGCTAAGGGCTCGTTTTTAATCACAACACTTTAAATGTAATTATTATAAATCTAGGACATGACCCGCAATTGACTGGAATTAACAGAGAGAATTTTACAGACTTCTCAGAGCCTCCAGCAGACCTTCCCCTACAGGAACTGGGTGATGTATCTCTGTATCTTTTTGTGCTTCATAAGAGGTACCACTCTTGTGTAGAATTAATCTTTCTACAAATACAAGTTTATACATCAGGCAGTCTGACTTCCTCTAAAAATATATCTTTTTTTTCCCTGAATTTTGTGAAATTTTGATTCTTAGACCACTGACCCATGTTGTCTCTCTAAGAAACACCATGAGAAGAAAATGCTCACATGGTATCCTATCTTTTCTTTCCTATCACTTCATACCACCAACAGAAATAAGTGTCTTGTCCAAAGCTGTCTGGTCTTAGACAATAAATGCAAGTTTAACCCTTCAGGCCTGTTAACAGAAACGACCCCCTGGCAAAATCTGTCCCACTGGGTCACTGAGAATGGGCCACCCAAGAAAAGCCTCAGCATCAGTGCTGTACTTAGACACCAAGCTCTTTGAGAAGTACAAATATACACTTTTCTAATGGCATAAAACCTTCTGTTTAGGATTCCATCCTCAATGTACTGCAAAATACATAACCCCTGAAATTATTCTTTGTTTCTCTTTTATACTGAGGTTACAGAACACCATGTTAGCAGGGGTAGCACTGAAAACATCCTTATTCATTTATTTGCTGCGGGCACAAACCTGGCTGAATGCTTACAGGAAGTGTTTTGCAACAGCCATTAGTCCTTTGCCAAGGCACAGGTGATGCCTTAGGTTTTAGCTTTTATATTTTTCAAATTCTGTATTCCCAGTGTGTAACTCTGCAGTGTCCTGCAGCCTGTGAGCTGCTGCTCTCTCATGCTGAGACAGACAGAACAAAGCCTCTCCAGGCTGCTCTCCAAGGACACCCAACCCGGCCTAGGCCCAAAATGTGTAACCCAGCATCTTGAGAAGGGGGGCAAGCTGAGGGGAAATTCCATCATTAGCTAAAGTTTAATTGGTGAAATTGAGCTGATATGCAAATAGGCCAAAGCTATAAAAGTGTGAAGAACTTGTGACTCGGGGTCCATCTTGGGTGCAGCCTTTGGCCTGCCCAGGGTGTGCCTCTGAAGGCCTTTCAAATAAATATCCACCTTTATTCCCTTTCTCCTGTCTAGTCTCTGTTTCTAGGTTGGCCCCGTTAGGCACCACAGGAGGCAGATGTTACTGCCTGCACAAAGCTACTAAAAACTCAAGTTTTCTAGCATCCTAATGGATTACAACAAGGGAAAACAAATCAGGATATGGTGTTATGATACAGTATTTTTGCATCAATATGGAATTTCACTGACTCATGCTCTACATGTATTTGTGGGTCATAACAGAATTTCTGTCATGAGAAGTTCCCAGTGCACCACAGAGACCTCAGCAGTATTTTCTGCTGCTGATCCATCCACCCTTCTGTTCTGTAATGCACCAGGCCTGCCTGTCAGATCACATCTGAAATGAGCAGCACCAATACAATTTTGGGCCTAATCTTCAGCAACTCATTTTTTTGTGATGTACCTTTAGGCTACTAAACACATCTATAGGTTTCTCCTCTGGACAGGGTGTGTTGTCCTGTATGCTTTAGCAGTTCAGTGAGCTGCGCTGATTCAAATGAGCCTTGAAATGTTAAATACAACTTGTAATATCAAACGCTCTCATATCAAATAATTTTCTTCCTGTGGATCCTGGGGAGATTAAGGACTCGTGCAGCGACTGAAATGTCCACTACTTACATCAAATATCTCAGCACTGGCTATATCATTATCTGCTCATTGAAGGAATGGCTGGAAAATACAACTGCAGCACTTCTGACTTTATTTTTAAATCAAGCACAAGGAGCATATATCAGGTCCGTATAGCAATGAGTGAATGCTAAACGTTGAGTAATTGTCTCACAGTGTGACCAAAGCCTTCATGTACAGCACTGAGGTGATGTTTTCTTTGTAACTGGTGCAGAAATTAATTTTTGGGTAAGAGGGCAAACTAAATGCAGTATGGCTGCACTTCAAATTTTTGTTCTGTCTGCTTATCTCAAAGCCCAGAGAAAGAAGTTGTCTCTTCTTTATTGTTTTTCTGGTTTTGCTTTCATATCTTGCAGCAATGTGTGTTTACAGCTTGCTTACCTTCCTTTACTTCTGAGCTGAATTAAGATGAAGTCTGGTTTGAATCATCCCAAATGCCTTCCCCCAAACCACTCCCGTGTATTCAGAATTGAAGAGTGGGAGCTATCACCACATTTCCTGCTTCTTTCCCACCCTTTGCTTTGCAGATGCAGAAGAGACACTTAGAGAAGGGTGCTCATTCTCCTTGACACCTTGGGCCTGGTCTGTTTGCCAGGGCAGCCCTCGTACCCTTGCCCAGTGTGCAGGACACCCGTGCTGAGGCTGAGCTGGGTCTCCTGCCCTAATCCTGGCACATTCTTACTGACACACATTTTTGTACTATAATTAACTTAATTATTACATCATAAAGCAGGAGTATGATTTTGATCTATGCACTTCGTGGTAGCCTTATAAAAACCAAATATTTTAAAAGGTAATTAGTAAGTAACTCAGTGTGAAAACCAGGAGGTTGTGTTTTCCAGGACTGGCATTCTAATTGTAAATGCAGTCACATGTAGGATCAAATGGCTGTGGAGATGCTGTTTGAAAAACTCTGAGAATGACAATACACTGTAAGTGGGCAGACCTCAGTGTTGCCAACAATTAAAAGACTTATATTAGCATATAGAGAATAACGCTTTCTAAATCACGTTTATTTCAGGATCCTAGTTTCAGGAGAAAATGTGGAGTCTTGATACCACTGTGGAACAACTGTTAACTGCATAATGACAGTCACAGTGTACAGAAATGAGTAGGGAGTACTTTCATGGAAAGCATATTGTCATTTTCCTTGCATTGAAAGTCAAAGGCAATTAAAACATAATTTAATTAGAGAATATCTTATCAGCTGTAAAAAGTAAAATTGATTGATATGCAGTGTACGGATAACTTGGCTGCTGCTATTTGTAAAGTGATGCTGAGGCTGACAAATTAGTCACTTGGTTTTTTTATTTGATAATTTCATGTATTTTTATATTTTCTTTCTCCACTGAAAGCATTTAATTAGCTAATGTTTGATTGCTCATTGTTTTGAAATGGAAAATGTTACAACTGTATTGTGATTTGAAGAGTTGTTGGCCTTGTGATTAAGCATCTTGCATGACTACATCCTGCTCTCTCATTACTAAAAATATTTATCTGATAATAGGACTTTTTCTATGATTATTTTTGTCTGTGTTACTGTCCAATAAGATGTTTTAGTCTCCAGCTTAAACATCACATGTAGCTGGAAACAGGTCAGCATAGCTCAGAGCAGCTCCAAATCAGTGAGCAATCTCCTCACTTGGAAGAATCCGTATCACTTACCCAAGGGCTGAATTTGGCCATGCAAGGAAAAGCCAATCAGGAGGGATGAACGCTGACAAACCAGCAAACCTACTTCTATTTTTAAAAAGCCACAGAACAAAAGGGATAGCCAATTAATTTAAAAAAAAAAAAAAATCCCACTTACATTTATTAAACCAGAAATTTGTTCTCAGTTGTTAGTTCAGTAAAGAGTTGCAAGGTGGTTTGAGTTAATAAATATTAACAAAATGTCCAGGTGTCTGTTCTTTTCTCTTAATTTTATTCTTTAGAAGGGGAAGAGTTGATGACATGGCTTCATCATTTTTTGGCTATTTCTAATATTTCTGTTCTACTAAGAATATCAGCAGACTAATGTCCATGTGGATTCCAAATTAATGCACCACTTCCCTCAGAATGAGCACTTCCACAAGGAAATCCTAGGACACTTTCAAAGGACTGGTAAATAAATTCATTAATAAATAATTTAAATGAAAGTGGTCTTCAACACTTGACTAAAAGCAGATGCCAGTGCATTAGGGGTAGGACTCCTGAGCTTTGTTTGTAATGCCTCTGTCCATAGAACTTCTACTGCATTTGTAGAGATTAACTGGGTAAAGAAAGAGACTGATCTTTGCTTGACTAAAATAGTATCTTCAAGGTGGATTTTTTGTTTGCTTGGAGGTTTTTTTGTTTGCTTGTGTGTGGGTTTTGTTTGTTTTTTTAAAGGTTTCAAGTCTTTTTTTTTTTTT
>VWZT01005430.1:97630-136367 GCA_013397055.1 Pachycephala philippinensis
TGTGCTGGAGGTTTCTGATTGTGCTGGAGGTTTCTGGAGGTTTCTGTACGTCCTGGAGCTTTCTAAAGCAAGAATCTTGGTCCTGGTTTGGATTACTACTTCCTTCCAGCACGTTCAGCTGTGGCTGTAATACTTAGTAGCTGGGACATGTGAAAGCACATGAGGATAGCTAGAGGGGAGGGCAAAAATGAAAAGCATGTCTGATACCCTGAGGCATCCTTTGCCAAGGGACTCCTGGCACACGGCGGCCCTTGGAGGTCTCTGTAGGCTATTTCTTGCTGAAGTCTAGCACCAGGAGGATTTTCATTGCAAGATTTTTCCAGGAATGTTATTCAGAGATGTTCCACTGAATTTCATACTAGTAAGCTATGATGTTAAATAAAGCACTGAAAATCTTAATCAAAGTTATGAGTATCAACAAGAAGCAAAGTAGCTAATAGATTAGCTGCTGAACAAAAGTTTTCTATGATTAATTATATTATAGTGCACTAATTTAGTTTCCTCAATCTGTAACTTCAAATATCTATACTAATTAGTTGCCAACCTACAATATAATAAATGAGATAATGAAATAAAGATGTTTTAAATATCCATTTCTATTACATGCACAATCCGAAGCATGTTAACAGACAAGATGAATTCTGATTATTTTTTCTTAAGGATATATTAGCATATCATTATGTACATGAATGCCAAATAATCACTTTATCACAAGAATAATGTTCAATTACTAAATCTACAGGAATTTGGAAATAAAACAAAATACTGCACATTAGATGAAGGCTGGCATGGGTTAAGTTTACAGAGACATCACACCTTTCTCCATCACATTTTCACCTGCTCATGTGATGCACAGTTCTGCTTTGATGGAAAATTCCTTTGGGTCTTCTTGGTGTAAAGCTGTTGGTGCTCGCAGCAAAATTTGCAGAGCAAGTGGTGAACAGAGAATGTTTTCACTCGGTTGTTAAACCAGAGAAATATCCACAGCATTTTTCACAGTTCATGAAAGGGACCATCAATTTCTCTTAGTTTTGTTCAATTTGGGAACAAGTTATACAAGCTTATTTTCTCCTATGAATTTGGTTGGGGGGGAAAAAAGAGTTTTTTCTGAATTTGTTTTAGAAAACTGAGCTCTAAGGATCCAAATTTAGACTGAAGGAATTTGCAATATTCCCCATGGAAGCTGAAGAAACTCTTAAGGAGCCTTAGACCGAGGCAGTATTATTTATTTTCCTGAAAGCAGTGATGACAGTCAAATCACGAGCAGTGTGGCTTGTTCTATATATCAACCTTGTATGTTTTCCTGTCAGCTTTTGTCATCCACAGCTTGGCCTCCAAATAGCATGAACTTTGAGGACAGCAGGCTGAAATGAAAGACTCACTGCCTCCTATAAAGAAGAAGCAAGGCCACCAAGGAATAGCAGAATATCTGTTTATTCCACTTTATGTAGCCTACATTGTAGAAAAATATTTCATTACTAGTAGAAACATAATACAATTCTGTTAATGGTAGTATAATTTGTTGTTACTATTTGGAGTGAATCTGTGAGTAATCTAGCTCTTGTAACAGATGAAATCATAAAAGAAAATACCAAATGGAAAATCTGATATACAAAAGCAAAGAATGAGCTGGAACAGCTGCAATAGCTTATTATAAATACTTGTCAGAGTTGTTCAGCCTGAGCAGTGTTTACCAGCTGTGGTGCAGTTGTTCCGAGAGGGAGGTGAGATATCCCTCCTCTCTACATGGAGAAACAACGCAGCTTAGTGAGCATAAACACACAAAATGCCCTGGTATTCCACGGCAGTGTTTTACTGCTGGAATGATTCTCGGAGACAGAAACGTTCCACCACTTCAGGCAGTGCTGCCAGAGCAACGCCAGCCAGGCTGGAGCACACAGGTGAACTTCAGGCTCCTATCACTGCAATCCTTCTATTAACTTTATCAGTTGTTGGGGCTGTTTTCCCTCCTATGGGTGCACGCTGCAGATGTGTGGTCAGTGCTACTGTCTGGGTACAACCTGCAGAATTTTCTCCTCATTCTGCCGGGGACTGAGTGGCTGGGGATTGTACCTGCCCTGAGCAGCTGCTTTTGTGACAAGACACATGCCATTACATCCCATTTACAGCTTACCCTGTCAGGTTATCACGGAGAACATTAGTTTGCAAGGTGATAAAGATTGGTATCATGTGAATTGGAAAGGGAGATACAAACACCCACCAATATTTAAAATAAGTGCAAGAGGGCTTTTTCGTTAATTAAAACTGACGTCCACTGAGTTTATTAGACGGAAGTTCTACAGCATGTCAGCATTATGTTAGAATCATTTTAAATACGCTGAAAACACAGCATGAGATTAAGTTCACGCAGACTTGCAGTTATACTGGTCAAATAGCACTAATCAAACTGTTTTATTTGAGGTTTGATCTAAAGCCCATGAGAGTCTGGCTATAGCATTCAGTGGGCACGGAGTTCAACCCTTGATGAAACAGCACTTGATCCTTGTATAATTCAATTACCTATGTTACTTGCTGAATATATTATTTCTTAGATAATTCTTTATAAGTAACTACCAATAGGTAGAACATTTAAAAACCTCAGACCACTCATTCTTGTTGTTTTCCTTTTCAACTCTTTCAAATCCTGTTTAATACTGCCTCCCTGCTTCCCTAGTATCAGGGGAAAAAAGTGCTTTACCAGTAACAAGAAATATTTATGATATCACTGAAAGACTTCTGCATGCTCTTAGCTACAATGCATCACATCTCTTATGTTCATTTTAGAAATGCTCTTTTAGCCACTGGTGTTTTATTAAATGAACTGCTGCAGTGTGGCCGTATTTTACTGGGAGTTGCAGGTACCCAACACAGCCATGCACATCAACATAAAGGTGGCATCTGCTCTTTTCGCTCCGTTTGCCGATGTCTGGTCAGTTTGATCATTGTCATACACAGCCACACAGAATCAGAGACTGGCTGAGGCTGGCAGGAATCTCTGGGGATCATCTTGTCCCTGCTCAAGCAAGGCACCTCAGAGCTGTTGCCCAGGACCACGCCGAGACAGCTTCTGAGTATCTCCAGGAGTGACCACCCCACAGCCCCTGCAGGGACCTGCTCCAGTGCTCCATCACCCTCCCAGGAAAGCACAGAGCCTCCTGGGTTTCACCTCGTGCCCATTGCCTCTGCTCCTGGCGCTGGAGGATCACTGTAGAAACCCTGGTTCCATCTTCATCACACCCTCCCTTCCGGAATTCACACACATTCCTGAGGTCCCCAAGCATTCCCTTCTGTAGGCTGGAGAGTTTGAACAGTCCCAGCTCTCCCATGGAGATGATTCAGGCCCTTCATCACGTTCGTGGCCCTTTGCTGGACTCTCTCCAGTACCTCCAGAGCTCTTCTGTACTGGGGAGCACAGAACTGGACACAGCGCTCCAGATACTACAAGGATAACACTTATTCACAAGAATACATTAACTAAAGCATAATGGAAATGAATTATGAGAACTTATAGCTACAAAAAAATTGGGGAAAGTGGAGTCAGAAGTTTGCACATACCGACACAAAAGGAATGAGATTTCAAGTGCGTAACTGAGTAGATGAATGCAGAGAACTTTTTGCATGCTAAATAAGAGAATAGTAAGCATGTCTGTGGTGGGAGAGGATGAAACATGGCAAACCATCCCTTAATAAGTATCTATTTTCCTTGACAAATGCGTAATTATTCAGCAGAGTAATTTAATGTTCTGTATTAAGCTAAGAGGTGCACAAATTAAAATACCCACATCAATGGGCTCAGCTCAGTATTCCCTGCTCACTCCCACCCAAACATTCACAAACCTCAGCAGAGAATTTTCCTGAGATCAGCTAATAATATTTTGTACCCTGCAAATGAGCCCTTAAATCTCTAAAGTTGATTTTTCTACCAAACCACAAAACTGTCTTTCTATTCTTCTGCTAAGAATCCTCTCTGCCCATGTACTTTACCTGTTACACATGCCAAGGTGTAATTCAATAAAAGCTAAAGAATGAAAATATCACAGTTTAGGGCAAAGAATAAATTTTAATTTTTTTTTTTTTCAATTAAGTCTTTAATAAAGACACTCAACTAAAGCCAATGAGAAGTGCATATATTTCAGGTGAAATAGGAGGCTCGAATTGGAAGCCCATGGAAACACATGAAAAGCAGCTGGTCACAGCCATAAAACAACCAGTGAAAAACACTTCCAGGCAAAGCAGCGAGCCTGTAAGGGAGACAGTGGATCTACTGAATGAACAGGAACTGAAAGGAACCACTGTGCAGAAAAGTGGTATTGTAGAATAGTTAAATGACAAGTCTATAAAGCTTGACCCAAAAAATATTTGGAAAAAATAAATACCTCAAAAGCTAATGGTCCATAATGCTTGATGCCAACAGGATGAAATCAAGTAAAGTAAAGGGATGAAACAAGGGTCAATGACAAATTATTGTATGGTATTAATTTTAGGAAAATAAACACAAGGAGGATTTAGCCACACTAGAAGATCATATACTGATTAACGGTAAATTGGTAATGCAGTAGCTTGGAAGTTAACAGCACAGAATAATAATGGTCTTAAAAAGTAAGTAGCCTAACTTCTCACAAGGTATGCTATTTATTTTTAAATATCAGAGGGAAATGGAGAGGGTAAAAACGTAGCTGTCTTAAGAAGTAAGACAAGCAAAGAATGCATCAATATCAGATAACTGACAAACAGAGCACTTGAAGGACATATATTCATCAATCACCAAAACAATGCTATGAGGGGGTCAAACATCTTTAATCTCCAATTTACTGTATGAAATGAAGAAGCATTCAATTGGAACATGCTGAGATCCTATTCCACATACTCTAACACATTAGATGCCAGGGGAATTAGCTATGAATTTCACTTAGAAAAATATAATGTGTGTTTAAAATTGCACAATATCTACATTTACATCCTAATCCTTTTTTTTTACCTAAGATCAACTTCTGCTTGAGGACTCTTGAAAATGGATCTTAATGGCTGTATGGTTTTGACCACAACTGAAATTATTTGGCAATGCCACCCCTATCATGGGACAAGGAGAAGGGAGGGTTATTAGAAGCCACTCTTTTATCTTAAGCTTTTTCTGGTTTTAGCCCGTATTTTGTGTGTGTCTATAACAATGTTTTCATGAGTTTATCAAAACAATGCAGCAACAACACCGTTCAGCACTTCCTTTCATTGTGGAATCGGATAATATTTCACGTGCTTTGAGTCTTCCATCTGTAGCAGTGTGTGCAATAGTGCTTTGTGCCTAAAGGCTACATTCAGGGAAGTACCTGATTTGTAAGGATTCCACTAGACAGGAGGGTGGAGGTTACACTCAGGCCAGGTTTGGGCCTGAACGTGTTTAACTTGATCCTCAGTGTGCCTTTGGCCCAAGCTGGCACCTCGCAGCCAGCCCCTGCACGCAGGGGAGGTGACAGCCCTGGCCAAAGCCAGCTGGCAGCCTGCCTGGTTTGGCTCTAAGGAAGTCTATCCATGTGCCTGAGAGCAGTGCCATGCCAGGCTCACCCCACTTGCTTTACAACACGGATCCCTACCCTCACTACTGCATTTTTACCCAGTAACCATTTAACACAAAACACAGACCCAGTGCAGAAACGTGAAAGCTGAAAAGAAGGGCTTCCTGTGCTACAGACCATGCTACTCCTGGTGCCCTTGCTCACCTGTGGAATGAGGCTTGAATTCCCTTCTGCACCATGGCAGAACTTCAGCTGGAGTGTGAGAGTAACGTGAGTGGAAAGACCGTGAACTCAGGCTCTCCATTTCCCGGGAGAAAGCTCTGGTTTTAGCGGATAAACAATGGTATTGTTGTAGTCAGGATAAATTAAGGGTACAAGCAAAACTTGCAGGAAAAGTTATTATCTTTCTAAGGCTAACTGAGGCAGTGACACCAAAACCCCACTGTTTTCAGGTCTGGAGGTTTGTTGGTAGGCAGGATGAGCATTAGTACTGATACCATTGTTTTCCAGTGGGCTACAAATTGATATGGAGAGCTGTCAGAGCATCCACCAAAGGCAGGGCTAGGAAGTAAGACAGATCAGCCCCTAATCATAATTCCATTCCCCCTTCCAAATCATTATATATCATCATCTCTGATCACCTCCAGGCCAGTGATGAGCATGCATTAAGCCCACTCATGCAGACTGTGTTAAGTACGATTACACATTACGCTGCAAGGTTACATGAGGTATATGGATTGATGTATGGCAGAGTTCCACGTCAAGGCACAAACATTCTTTTGACAGTTGCAAGGATTTTTTTTTTTTTTTTTTTTTTTTACCTTTTACATGTTTGAGGTAAGGGTAATTTAAATATAATTGCTTAACACCAGGGGATGCTATCCTAACAAGCCTGGGGGAAACAGCACTGTCCAAAGGATTCTCTCCAGCCCATCATAAGGGTAACAAGATCCACTTTGACTTGGCTAAAACCTGTCTGTCTGGGAGCTGGGAAGATGAGTCTGTAGAGAGGGAGGTGATTGCATGCTCAGCCTTGCCCAGGAAGGCTCCACGTGTGGCTCTCAGGCAGCTCAGCACCCTGTCACTGCTGCCTTTGGGGCAGTTTGCCCTCGTCACTCAGGTACCCAGAGGTGCAGAACCCACCCATTGGAAAGGAGGAGAGAGGCAGACACAACTGACACAACCTGCAAAGTTTTGCACAACCTGAGCATGGGTTTTCAGGAAAGCTTTTTTCGATTTATATTGTTATACTTCTTATAAGTTCATTACTGAATTTAACGGTTAGATTTTATTTTTTGATATGAACAATAACTTATTTCTTAGCCAGTCTCTCTTGCAGCCAATAATTATTGTCTCTTTTGTAAACTGCAGCCCCTCTTGTTGGCAGTAAGATGTGATTTCGGGGAATGATTTAAATGACAAAATGCTAACTTGCAACAACAAAAGAAATGACACAATATAAACTAGGCTTTAATAACTAAAAAGATCTTTAATTAAAATTGCTTTCCATTCAGAGGCTAGAGTTTTCTTTAACCAGCTGCCCTATGAAAGTTATTACCTAAAGTTTTCATTTTCCCAGTACACAGCTGCAGAAAAGATTTTATTCTGGTGAATGAAGGGCTGAACAACAGCAAGGACAAAGCTCACTTAAACTAACAATGGAGCCGTGGCAAAAGTCATAACCTTCTGCTGTCTTAAGGGAAGTACACTTTCTGAATATAATCTCTCTGATTATGCCTAGTATGCAAAATGCAGGTTTATAGCTGCAGCTCAAATAGATTTCACTATTGCCACTGAATACTAATCACTGATGCAAAAACCGTATAGCTCCCTCAAGGCATTTCAAAAATCTTGATTATTTAATCAGTGCTCTTGATTTATAAGGCGAGCTGGTTGATGACTACCAAAATGTGACACATTGGACACTATCCAGATGGAATGCCAGTTTTCATTTGAGGTTAAAGAGGTAAAACTCTACAAGAGAGGTTTTCCAGTACCCTGGACCAGAGCTGGAGTTATATCAGATGATAAATAAAACCTGGCAGTTTGGCTTGCACATAATATTAAAACAGAAACTTCACTGAATTGTCAGTTGTAAAATGAAGTAATCAAGTTTCTTTCTGATTATTCTCCATTTCCACTGTGGACTTTTTATTTATGTCATGTCTTCCATCTTAATGTCCTCTTACCTTTTTAGAGAGCACCACTTTACCTTTTTACAAATATATAAGTGGTGAGTGCTGCCTTTTCATAAGCACCAATTTCCCAACCAGATGGATGCAAAATTTGAACAGTTCAGTTTCTTTTCCTTATAACCACATATATAAATATATGAATTTGAAAATATTTTTGTATCTACATCTCTATAGGCAAACATAGGCTTAGGTATATATAGAACAATAATTTAAACTTCTGCCATAAAATGCAATAGGATTGCCAAAAATTTTTAAGAAACTGATGCATAAATTATATTAATTCCTGAACAGGTTTACTTCTGAGTTGCTTGGGCTTTGACAGTCTCATGCCCATCTTTAATTGTCATCAATGATTTTCTGTTAAAGAAGGATTCCATATGAAATTTCCAATGGTTTTTCTATTAAGATTTCAAGGAGCAGAATGACTTCAGGTTGGGACAGCAAAGAATTAAATTCTTCTTTAGAACCTCATTTCAGGCCTGGCCCCTAGAAGCAAGCATCACTTTAATACATGGATATAGAGGCCAAATATTTCAAACTCATCTTGAAGGTGTGGTCCTTGCTAGAAGCAGTGACCAACACTTCTATTCAAAGCAAAATCACAACTAGAGAGAATTATTTTACCCAAATCAGTGTTGGTGCTGCAGGTGGGTGGTGGCAGTGGAGCACCCAGAGGTGGCAGAGGAGCACCTGGAGGTGACAGTGGAGCACCCGGAGGTGGCAGAGGAGCACCTGGAGGTGGCAGAGGAGCACCTGGAGGTGACAGTGGAGCACCCGGAGGTGACAGTGGAGCACCCGGAGGTGGCAGAGGAGCACCCAGAGGTGGCAGTGGTCCCCAGCCCATGGTCCTCAGCCCGTGCCAGCCCAGCTGTGTTTCGGGGAGCCAGCCTGTGCTCTGCCCCGGCCCTTGCTCTGCCCCAGCCCTTGCTCTGCCCCAGCCCGTGCTGCGTGTCCTGGCTGGTATTTCTACCTGAGCTATCAGTGATAAAGCCAATAATGAACACAGATAGCCACAGCCATGCTGCATGGTCAGCCCACCAACTCAGCAGAACTGGACATGCACCGACACACACGGATAACCCCAGGGAAGGCTGACTTGGAGGTTAAAAGCATCCTCATATTCCAGTGCAATACTCTGAAGCCTTCTAAACCCAAATGATGAAAATTATAATCAAAGTGTAAGAATTTGGTGGAAAGTTTGACTATAAATAAGCATTAAAAGTATGAAAAGCCATCATACCAACACATTGAAAAGCTACTAATACTCATAAAACATTGTTTTCATTCCTCATTTTAAAAAGTTTGCTAGAAAATCCATCAGTCTGGATTCCAATGGCACAACAAAAGGAATCACAGGAGCGTGTATGGCTCCCCACCATACCCCCAGTGCAGACAGACGTGCGTGGCAGCTCTGCCCACGTCAGCAGCCCCCTGTGCCAAACTGCTCCCCAGCCCTATCAGTGACACTGTCACCTCCACACAGGCCTCGCATCCAGGTTTTGGCAAAACTGCAGATTTGTATCCTGTTATAAGGCCAAAACATTTTAATAACTGCAAGAGTTCACTTATAAAATCTGTGTAGTTTGAGTTAGTGCCCTTTATAATTCTTTCTCTGTACATGTAGGTTTTCATCATCTGAAGCTTTTTGAAAGAATATCTCACTTGACTGGACTTGCGGGTAAGACAGTCATGGGGCAGTTCAAATAGCTGCATTATTCCATTTTCTGTCAGGAATCCAAAAAATCTGCTTGAAACACAGATGGCTATTTCCCTGTCATCATCCACCTCCTCCGCCGATCTCCTCACCATTTCAACCACATTCTCTGTGTCAGTATCCCTGAGTGGGGAAGCTTTTGCACCTTCTTTTTTCAGGGAAGAGCTACAAGCTGCTAAGTGAGGGTGTTTTGATGGTGGATGAGAACAGCCCTGCTGCAGACAGCACTGCTGGGCGACCGCCTCAGGCTCGGGGTACTGCAGGCACGACGTCGTAAATATATCCCAGGTACTCCCAGGCCCTGTGCCATGAGTACAGCATGACAAAAATAGCTTGCAGGGATTACATCCCCACGTTCCAGTCTTGCATGGCAGCAGCCACACTGCAGGAAAACACTGGAGCCAGAACTTGCCTGTGCAGGTTTGTGGCTGCGCTGCAGGGGTGACTGCTGGGCAAATCATAACCCTGAAAGAGATGAGAATTTCTGTTTACACAAAGCAAATGATACCGTTGCTCCTCCAGTCTTGTCCTTCCCCCATGTGCCACGTGGCCTCACTGCATGCAACCGTGTCAAGGGATCCAAAAGCCATTTCATAAAAGGCTCCATAGGTTTTGAACCTGGAAAAGGGCATCAAGAATATTCTGCTACTGCCATGCCTTTCTGTTGCTGCTCTTTAAGTTGGGGCAAAATTTCAATTCTCCTTTGCTGGATCTAGCTAAGCAAAGTTAAAGCCAGTTCTGGATACAACCGGACCATGAATGGAAAGTCCCTCTGCCCCACCTCTGGTATAAAGCCAGCAGGACATGGACTGCCACCAACTTCTCTACATCCTGGTACAGTCACACGTTGTGTAATCAGCTGTTTACTCTTAATGCTTCTACTTCCCTCTTCATTCCTATATGTACCTCTCCACCTTCTTAAACTATGTTTTTTGGGTTTTTTTTAATAAAAAACCCCTCTAGAATAGACTTGGCAAAGCATCTCAATAATTATCTAGTGGATGGGGTTTGTGGCTAACAGAACAGCACAGAAAATTATCTGAATAATTCCATGCACCTGACACCAGCAGAAGGCTATAGATCCATTAGGTCAGGACAGAGAGATGATGTATTTCAAGAAATTTTGGACTACTATTTTTAGTGTGTGGGTGAGTTTACAGGAAAACTGAAAACATCATTATTCTTAACTGTTGTTAAACCAACAAAATGCAAAAACCTGTGTTTAAAGAAGAACTTTTCTGCTTCTTTGCTGCACCCTACACTGCTGCACCTGAAACAAGAACTTGGGGTTTTTTTCCAGTTGACAAAGCAACTGTGGGAGGAAAGATCACAGGCTTTCTGTTCTTCAGAGAAGTTTGGTTTAAGTACATGCTCAGCATTTCTGACTCTGAACAAAGAACTTGTTACAGAAGTAAAAAGCAGTATCCTCATATTGCCTCACAAAATTCTGCTTCACAAAAATTACCAACAGTAACATCAATACAGATAAAAGTTGTACCTGAAAACATTATACACACGTAGGATTTTCAGTGCAAACACAAATAAATTCCTGTTTTAAAGTTATGTTGATTCCAATCTGTGTCCCACATGTAGGGGTATCCTATTTGAATACAGGTAGTAGGAAAAAAGACTATTCCTTTCCAGAATTTATAAATGCACCATATATCATTAAAATAGAAAGTAGCAATAAATTGACTTTATTAGTGGGAAACTTACTTTTTTTTCGGATAACAAAAGGGCAATAACATTTCAATCACTGGGAAATTGGAATGCTTCTGAAAATATACTGCAATATATGTATTAAAAGTAGGGAGAGATAATCTATCTCCTTCCAGACAGATTATTGTGATTTTCAAGGACAGAGAACTGAGACTTTATTCCTTCAGTTTACACACACACCTTTGTCAGAACTAATAACCCACTTCAAAGGCAAGAAGTTCCATAGTACTTAATTATGTGGCCTCTAACGTGTCACGATGATTGAATTCATATGAACTTATATATTTGGGCATCAAAAGCCCTTTATTTTTTCTTAATTAGAAACATAGATTCAATGCAACTTGCCGAGAAAATAAATAAAATCTATATACATCACCTCTGAGCAATAGCCCTGATTGAACGGGGCTGTTTAAATCTCTGTGGTTGGCAGTGTTCATCAGTGAATTTGTTTACAAAGTGGAAAGAATGAGATGCTGTCAAAGAATGAAAAATCAAAGCTAGATTTCTTGGGAAGGAGACATCTGTCTTTTTCTATTTGTAAATGCTGACGAGCAGGGTTTAAGGAGGGCTAATGTCATCCATTCATCTTAATTAAAGAGTTAATTGCTCATGTATCCTGATTTGGTTAGCTGATCTTAGTAACATGAAAAGCGTTTGCTTCCATGTATTTTATTGACCGCTGCAATGACATCATCAGTACGACCCAGGATTTATTCCTGCCTCAGCCTAAACTCGTAACTTTAATAGCCTCCTACATGATAAAACTTTCAAGAGGGAAGGAGTTCTTTAGCATGGTACAGAATACCGAGAGGTCTGTTCAGACCCTGTTAAAATGTCTCAGTTCAGCTGTCATTGAAGTATTACTTCAAAGTCTAGAGTCATGAAGATAAGTAAAAAGTAATTTTAAAGACTAGTTCTCGGCAAATGAATATATGGAAATAGCATAAACCATCTAAAAATCGCATATCAAATATAAGCAAGAGACTTATTAGTATTCAATTTTTCCCATCTGTAGTCATAGTCAAGAAAGCACTGACACAAAACCAGACAGGTGAGGTTCACAGCATATTCTAGGGATTAAACACCAAATTGGTTTAGTCCTGTGTTTTACAACACAAAGAGGGGAAACTCAGATCTAAAGAAAGACTGGCTAGCTAAGAAAGTCTCTGAGGTTTTTCTGTACAATGAACATTTAACATTTACTGCAATTCCTTATGTTATTTCTTAAAGATTCTTCACAAGAATACTGTAAATTTTACACAAGAGGAAAATGGACAGTACTAGCGCTTTTTGATTGATCAACTATGTGGTACTTAAAAATTAAATAAAAGAATCCATTACAAAACATAATACATTGTATTCACTCATCCTGGTAATGAGTCTTCAGAAGTGATCTATTCATGTTCTGCCGCTTCCAGGGGATCAATTTCTGTTGCTAGTAACACCCATAACTTACACAAAGGGCGGAACAGCCTCTAAGAAGCATCACACACCAAACATAACTCACTGTAACACAGGCACACTCGCTGTGAGCACACACTTGGTTTGGGAACAGCCCCAGGGTAGCTCCTATGAACTCTCCTGAAATATCTAGATGGCACAAAGAATACTGGGATAAGGTGCAACAGCTCATCTAGTTTTATGTACTTCACAGTGAACTTCACTTTGAGGGGTTTTTTATGCAGTTTAAGCTTTTCAGATGACTGGTTCAGAGACCAGTACTGGCTCTTGTGCTTTCTCTGACAGACAGGAGACTTTAATACTGATGGGGTTTCCATGTTTTCTCAGAAATTTTTATGTAAAATATGATTAAAAAATATCTAATAACCTCTTCATTATAGGAAGAAAAAAATACATTGCCCCTCTCATGGAATAGCATCAGGCAAGTCCAGGACACAGAACTGAGTATGGAGCAATGGGCTCATATTACCAGAGCAAGGTAGCCAGCCCCAGAAGAGGAACCAGAGGTTTGGGCTGCCCCAAACCAATCAGCCCTGCTAAGTCACAGCATCATGCTTCAGAAGCTGCTCTCCTTTAGGGTGTCCAGCTCGATGCCACAGGGCTCAGGGGCACTCCTCCAGCCAGCCCATGCACCTCTGCACAGGAGTGTGTCGTGGATAAAGGGAGCAGCAGATTTTGTTGGCTGCCTACTCTACTCTGGATGGGTGACCTTTAACAAGTGGTTTCAGCTCACTCTGTCCCAGTTATCCCCCAAACCACCTGCATCTCCTCTCAGAGATACTTGGAGATTCATTCATAGGAAGATGGTGGCTGTGAGTTAAGCAGTACTGTTATTTCTGAACAACTCCCTCCTGGAAAAGGCAGCACAAACAATGCATGGGGTTACAGAGGACAACAACTGAGTCTGGATGAGACCTGAGGGAGTTGTCTGTCCCAGCCCTGAGCTCAACACAGGGGTCGTTCCAGTTTTGAAACAATGTAGGGATGGACACTCCACAGCCTCCCTGGGAAACCTGCTCCAGTGCTGGACTGCCCTCAGAGTGAGGATTTTTTCTTTATGGCAAGGCTCATGGATATGGAGAATGTGGCCATGACAGCAGAATTTCTCACTAGAGTTTAGATGGTACTCATCATCTTTCACAGGTCAGCTCCAATTATAAAAATATATTTAAATTAAAGATTGTTCCAGTTTTATTTACACTCCAAGAAAACGACTCATTCAACCTTTCTTCGCATACTTCAGTCTGTTTAGTGCAGAATCCCTAAGAAGAATGACAAGAATAAAACTAATAAAGCTCTCTGCCACTTGGGAGCCTGTGGAACAGCGTTACAGAATCCCTGTTACATCAGCCCGGGCCCGGTGGCTGTGTGAGAGTGCTGTGCACAGGCAGCTGCAGCCCTGCCAGGAACCCTGAGCTCCTGAGCCACGGACACCCAATCCTGAGCTCAGAGATCCCTGTGCCACACTCCTCCCGTGGGTCTCTGTGGGGTGGTGCAGTAACCACGCCATGTCAGAGCCTTCAAACCATCCCAGGGCTCTTCCAAGATATCAAACATACAGCTTGGTGGCCTTGGAAACATTTTTAAGTAACTGTAACTCTTTTTTTAATTTGAAGTCTCTTCTGTTATCTCCAGTTCCTTTGTTTTCTCATGCCTAAGCATAAGCTACAAAGTTATTTCCTAAACACTTACAGGAAAAACTAAGAATGTCCTTGGACATAGACTAGGAGTAGTGATTGTCCCTTTTGAAAGCTACTTTACATAACATTAAAATACAATGTCACTAAAGAGAAAAGTGCAACATTTTGTTGTTCAGTAGAAACACCTCAGATAATGCTGAAATAAAATCTCTAGTGGCTTGTGAAGTAGTTAGTTCAGTTGTTTAGCAATAACACCTTTGGATTTGTAAAGCTTCTACAACACCTAAAATAACCTAAAAGAAGAAAGTTTAAAAAGTTTTCTCTAACTAGCTAAAATGACCTGCAGTAGCTTGAATCAACTAAAAGTTCCTAAGAACAACCTTCTTTTGAGATAACACATTTTTGAATTACTACACTGTATTTTTTGTACACTGCATCAGGCAATGGCTACTGCAACTTCTTACAACATTACCAGCTTACTAATAAACATGTGCATGAAGCGGAACAAGGCATACAAGTTATAATTCTTTGGCTGTGCCTGGTAACATAAACAGGTCTGATACCATCAGATGAAGAATTGAGGAATTAAACCCTCCAAAAGACTGATGTAAAGGATTGGA
Source organism: Pachycephala philippinensis (assembly GCA_013397055.1). Classification (NCBI taxonomy): domain Eukaryota; kingdom Metazoa; phylum Chordata; class Aves; order Passeriformes; genus Pachycephala; species Pachycephala philippinensis. The sequence continues at coordinate 112,490 of VWZT01005430.1, forward strand.
CATGCTAAAAGAGATGGTGAAAAGAGGCTGCTAAGAAATGGAACAACATTCAGGAGAGAAGCAATAGATCCACAAATGGAAATAAACATGACCATGACAAAATGCTTTATCAACAATGGAGCTGTGCGTTTCAAAATAAGCAAAAACTGTTTTTGAAGCAAAAACAGCATGGTAGGTAGGACTTACTATAACAGAAGTGAACAACACAAAAACTACAAAAGAAGAGAGACAAAAACATCCCACTAAGACCAAAATCAACCTATTCTACGTCCCTGCTATTACCCTGTTAACCCTTCGATGCCAATGCTCTGGAACGATTTTAGTGATTAAAGATAATAAGTATTTCAGCACCTGTTGTAAGGTATTTGAACCCTGACAGCGTGCCCCAGCCAAACCATCCTTAGTTATTACTAGAGCCCTCAGGAATTCATCAAGGTTACTGAAATGTAGACTGCGCTACATTGGGAAAGAAAAAGCTGAGAAACAGAATACCAAGACAGCAAGAAATAGATAAAGAAAGACTGCTGCACTGGATTAGAACCAATCATACCCTCTGAAAAGTGCGTGCAAAACGGATGGACAAGGTAGAGAGACCGATCAAGTAACGTGTGATCGTGTGTACAGCAGCTGTAAAAGGTGTAAGTAGTGTTATGTAAACAATAAAACGGCTTCTGCGCAATCACACTGATTCGTAGTTCAGAAGTCCTGAGGCAAGCACCACAGCAGTTGCTATCTGCAGTCAGCCCCTGGGCCTGCTCTCCAGCCCTGCATCCCTCGATGTACCTCTGGCAGCCTGCACTTCCCTCCCCGGCTGGAAGGCACGCAGCTCCCCTGCCCAGCCCTTCTCCATCCTGCTCCCAGCCCCAGCCAGAGAATGCACAGCTGCTGTGTCAGAGAGAAGCCACACAATAACTGTGCCCTGGGTGGAAAGCCCACCCACTCGATATTGTATTTCTAATCACACAGAATAGGAAACAATGCATTCAAAAGAGGGGCACGGAACAGGTAATTAAATATTATAGTGGTTAAGGGTAGAAGATGCAGCTATTACATGAAATACCAGTTTTCTAAGTTCAGAAACCGCTACAGAAAAAAAAATTAACTGGATGAAGGGAAAACAGCAGGTAAAGCTATGGTTTCTTGTAAAATACACTGCAGTGTTCTTGTGTTTTGGTTCTGAATCATTAACATGAGGAGGAGTTTTGCCACTGGCTTTAGCAGAACAGAACTAGCTAGTAATGGACTAAAAGTTTTCTTCTTAGAAATATCAAAATAATTTTGAATCCTGAGACAATACATAGTACCATTGGTCTACAGTAAGATAGGATGGAGAAATGCAGTTTAAACGGTGCTGGGGAAGCTGAAAACCAACTGGCTAACATGAAAAACTATACATAGAAAAAGAGATTTAAGAAAAAAAAAAAAGACTGAAGTCTAATGCTACATGAAAACAGAAATGAAATTTTCATGGAATTTATTTTTTGATATCTTTGCACGTGGATTTCTTTTCTTCTGTTGGCTCTTCTTCCAGCCAACAAAAGAAAAGGCAGAAGACTTCCAGACAGAAGGCTTCAGAAACTTTCACTGAGGAAATATTTATCATGATTCATACACTTCTAAATGCCTATTTCAATCCTCTTTTTCAAATCATTTTGATAACCACTGAAAAAGTGTGTATTGTTTTGCTTCAGTATACAGTAAGCCATAAAAACCAAATTCTGTTTACAGCAGAACCAGATTTTCTATTATTTCAGACAGTCATTTTCACAGAAAAACCTTTACATGTCATTACTAATGACATTACAACCCTCTCTAGCTGCCCTCAAGACCTAGCTATTTTGTAGCAGACAATATTTGACATCTTAGTTTGCAATCTCAGAAAAAGCCAAGAGAACAGAAACTGTCCTGTCAGAAAAAAAATGGCTTCAGAAGCCGGTAAATATATCACATTTCTATGGCGACGTGATCAAAATTGGAATGTTTGAATCAAGAGTTGCCTGCTTAGTGATTAATTGCAGATGTCAATACCAAGAGGTACCTGCAAGGCAATTAGCAGTGTACTTGCCTAAATGTCACCGCACTGTAAATACAGAATGGAAATAAATAGACAGATTGGCCTGGTGCATGTTGTTTGGATTTGGAAAAGGAATCTTGGAAATGCAGTTCCTAAGCAAGCCAATTTTTTATTATGTGCTGCTGATATGCTACAAAAGACTTATCTCTTTCTTTCTTTCCTGGTATACTGGGAGGTTAGTGCCACCCAACTCTCAAAATGCCACGTGGTGATCTTTACTAACCAAAGCCATCATCATGCTGAAGAAACCTATACAAATTTCTGCAGTTAAGGCTGTAAATTATGAGACTGAGGTAGAATTTTGTTTTCCATCAGAACCCAAATTGATAAATTTTATGATATGCTTTACACTGGCTGTTTACTTTGATAATACTTTTCTGTCCTGTCTGCCCCAATTTAGAGTCCTGTGAATGACTGAGAAGGGAATCACAACTACAGGCTGAGAGTTAAGGAGCAGACAAACAGAGGCTGATGTCACTGCTGTGCAAGACTAAATAGATATTACCATTATATCTGTCAGACTGATATTCTATCATTTAACTTGTATAAAAGGGAAACAATAACATTGACCACCCTCCTCCACCCCTTTTGGGGATTCAGTCATGTTTCTTCAGTAGATTAAAATCTGGAAAGTAATTGTTCCTAAAGACTGGGAGGGAGGCTTTTCTTTTCATCACAAAGCCAAGATTTTGTTTTTTCCAGTATTTTTCTTCTTTTAACTATAACATATTAGCTGCTGGTGGCCTTTGAAAACTAGAGGATCTCAGATGATGCTGGCTCTCCTTCTTTCCATCTGCTAGCCTGCATAATAAGAAAACTAAAATATATAAATTAANAGTACAGATGCAAGAATCTCATGGCCATGAAGGGTTTTGTGACAGAACTTCTCTGTTAAAGTAAAGCTCATCTATAAATTTGGAAATCCTTGCCTATAAAGGTCTTTCATTAGTAGCACATGCTAAACAATGATCACTGCTGTACGATGAGAGACAAATTAATGAATCAAACATTACAGATTTCATCACATTCGCTCATTTGCATTTAAGCTGGTTTCCAGCTCTGTCATGCATTTGCTTTTAAACGAGCCCCTGTGGATAGTGCTGCAATGTTTGATTCATTAATTTGTTTCTCAGTGTACAGCAGTGCTCACTGTTCAGTATACGGTGAAATACTTTGAAAATATTTGTTTTAACAACCTATCTTTTATTTTAACAAAGAAATAATAATCCTGAAGAAGGAAATGCTGGCCATTTTGCAACGGAGCCCCTGCCAAATCTCCCAGTTGCTACCCCAGCCCATCGTTATACCACTGTGATATTATCTGGATTAAATCTTCACAGCTTGCTTTCACATATTCTACAATTTCATAAAGCTTTGAGCCAGCTCTTTGGGTTGGTATTACGATGCCAAATTCAGCTCCTGGGAAGTTAAAGGTGGCTTTAAGCCTTTGCTCTCCAATCCTTGGATCAGTCCCAAGCAGTGACTTAGATCAGGCTCCCGGACGCTCGGTGACATCCTGCCATCGCTGTGCCCAGTCCCCCAGTTCCTCCACATTACAGCAGAGTGGGCTGCTTGGCAAAGCCACCTCTGTGAGAGCTGCAAAACTTTGGAACTGGTTTTTGGTTTGTAACAGCTTGAATTTGGTGACCTTACAGCACGCTGAAAGCACCATCTGTTTTAGAAGAAAAGACAGGCAAGTTCCCTGGCTGGTCAGTGCACAGGGATGGGTTTTTTGGTAATTAGATGGGTGACTGAGTTCTCAAGTTCTTGTCTGAACCTCAAATTTTATGTATTTGACTACAACATCGTTGTAGCAATCATTGCTCATGCTTAATTCCAAAGAAATAAATACTTATAGGCATAAAGGCACATGGCAGCCAGGTTTTAGCCACCTACAGAAGGTGGCTCTTCTCATTTTCAGGTGGATTCAACAACACTGAATTTCCACTTGCTGGAACACAAATCCAGTGGTCACCTGTGTTTTAGATGGCAAACTCAGGTGAAATTAGATCCAACCTAATGAAATCACGAAAGGTTTATTTAAGCACAACAGGTTGCTTATGGTGTCTGTGAATTTCCATCACTTGTTTTTTATTCCAGACCACAGGCTAATCTCTGTCAGGTAGAGATGAGGTAGAGTTTCCATTGAGGACGTGCTATGAAAATCGGCATCAATCTAGTTAACTCTGCCTCAGCTCTTCCCAATACTTGTAGTTTCAGTTTTATTTGTTCACTAAAGAAGACAGATTCATTGATGTGCAGTCTTAAACTGGGAGTATGAAAGAGTCCTGCCATACTTCTCACTGATATTCTTTCCATTTACAGAAAACTCACATATCAATTAAACTCACCTGTTAATTAAAAGCTTGTCTGGAAAATTCCTTGCTAGTTGGAAGCAAAAGAAAGTGTAAAAACTATCTGAATGCTGGAGCTTTGAATTTTAATTACTTACTCCCAGGTTTGTTCGTGATCCCTCAGGTGTTGGCTGGGCAACAGCAAAGAACTGGAAAAAAGAAACAAAATTATTTTGTAATTCCTGCTGTGGGGAAGAAAATGTATTGAGAAGGCTTCTAATTTTCTCTTCTTATCTTGTTTAGATTTACTCTTTATTAATGTACTTATAAGGGAGTATCTGCACAAAAAGAAAAAAAAAAGATTCTGGAAGATTACAGGCAACTACAGTGAATAATTGTTCTCTAGATTTGGTATCTTTTTTTTTAATAATATGAGAATTCCTATTGTGTTTGTCTAACAATGGAGAATATAATTATAAATGAGAATAATGCTTATAAATTTGGAATAAAGGCTGCAGTTTATCTGAGATCATCGATTATATATACGTATTAAATTTGATGTGGTGTTTATTTTATGTGCATCTAAATAGAAAAGACATTAGCAGTTTTAATAAAAACTTGGGCACTCATATGAATTTAATCCCTCTCTCTAGCTACCCATATAATAATAGCTGGGTTTTGACTGTTTTCTTTCCTTCCTACATTTTTTAGAAAAATTATCTTTTTTAACAGAGCAGAATATTTCGTCTAAAGAAAGAGAGTCTGTACACTAAACATGGAGGCAGGGGATAGCTCTTCTGCTTTTCCTCCTCAAAATAATCATCCTCCCCCTCCAAAGTCACAATATTTTAATAACATGAAGTTTTTAGTGCCCCTTTATTAAGGATAAATACCTGAGATTCTGATTTGGATCAGCAGCTTTTCCAGTAGGAAAAATTTTGTCATTTTACAGAGGAAATTAGAGATTTCATGAGGTTTCTGATGAATATCTACATGTGAGAAATTTGGCCATCTGAGTCAGGTGAAGATTTGCACAATGAGTTCTCCAAGAACTGGGATGAGGACTTTCATTTTTTCTCAAAACACACACACAGCATACATACATCTGTTTAAAAAGTTCACTTAACAGTTAAACTACTACTCTTGCAAATGGACTTGCAGGCAACTAGATGACAATAGAAAATGCAATTGAAGTTACTCTGCTTATGCTAAGTAAGTTTCCTTCCTCAACACAGTTGAGAGTTTCAAATTGAAAAAAAAAAAAGTCAGAAGGAACAAAAACGGTAGCCAGTTTATTTACTATGTACATAAGCCAAATCCAAATTTATTGAGTGAAAATACTAAGCAGCAACTGAACACATGTGAGTGCAGCAATTCGAGTCTGGTACAGGTTTTAAGACAGTTAAAGAATCAGATGCTGCTTCAAAGTGCATTTAAGGGACTTGTAATGTTTAACAGCTCAGATTTCTCTTGCATTAAGTTCACAATGAAGGTTTCCTCATCAAATGAACAAGACTTCATGAACTGTGACTGCACAAGTGATTTTTGGCTATTACACTCAGCTGAGTGCTGCTGGTTTAGCAGTATATGTTCAGTTATATATTCAAGCAGAGACTTTTGCTCACTGTATTCAGCTAAAAATTCTGAATATGGTGCAAGTCAGTAATTTTAGGAGCCTTAAATAAATTAAAAAATGGAAGTACATTAAGGGTGGAGGAAGAATAAACCATGAGAAATTCAGTCACAGTTTAAGAAAGAAAGGAAGAAAGAAAAGGTGAAAAATCCTGAAAAGCAAGCAGGTATCTATCATCCTTTTTTTTTTGTAGCTAAATGTCTTTCAAATGGAGACAATATATTTTTTACTGCAGTTTCCTGGGGGACAGGTCTTGTAAGCAGAATCTTGTTTACAACAGAAAATACATTGCACTAGGAGTAGCCATGATACATTCAGAGACCCAGCCTACAATTACTGAGACATTTTGTGAATCTGTCATTTATAAAAGAATGCCCTATGAAAATTCAAACACCAGCAGATCTTGTGTAACTGTAGTGGTGCATCCCCACACCGCCCTTTTGAGCGACATTAAAATGCTCATTTGTGAGAGCAGGCAACTTGTAAATATGACTCAAAATATTAATACATATTCTTTCTGGAAGAATGAGAATCTGAAAAAAGGACAATGCTATGTGCAGCCAGACTTCTCCAAAAGGGAACAGAGCTACCACAGTGACTAAGATGATGAAAATATGTATTAGAATATTTTACATCCAAACAGCACATCTATTATTTTCTACATTTTGAAATGTCTCTAAAAGACATTTTTTTTAAAAAGAGCAATGAGAAGGTTTTATTCATACACTCATGCTTGGTTTTTGTTATTCTTACTTGTTGGTATCCAAAATGAATTCCATTATTTTTTGCGTACCACTGTTAATTTCTGCTGCTTGGGGAGTGACTCTCTTACTTTACGGCAGCTATCAGTGACTACTTCTCAATAGTTATGAGGCAGAATCCTATATAAATCCTATATAATCTTATATAAAAATGGCAAACCATATTAAACTTCTGATGATCTGCCAGCGTGTCTGATCCATTTCCAGAGTACACGAGTCCAAGCTATGTGCCCTGGTTAATAAATAAACAGTTCCTGTAAAACTTCTCTTTTCTCCCACTGTCTTAATCCTCCGTGTTGTTTGAAGAAATCCATATTATATTTCAATCAGGATCTCTTCTCTTTTCTTAAGAGAACATTAGTAGCGTCTTAGGTCTGAAATTTATAAATGAAGCAAAACTTTTTGCTAGGAAAGCTTTTGGCAGAATATCTTTCCATGTATTGCACAGCCTGTTATCGTCATGATCAGCACAGATTTTGTACGTCCCAACAGCCTGGTCTCTTATGAGTGAGAAATTTCGCTTCTCCAAATGAAGTGAAGGATAATGCATGGGCTTTAGCATGGAAATCATTCACTCACTGCTGAGTGCTTTTCTGGTTCTCTCCTTGGCAGATATGGAAAAAACACATCTGTCATTATGCTTGGTAGTACAGACATGTATTAACTGAGAGATGGACTGCAGCTCCCAAAACATTTTCAAAAAATTGTCACTAAACATTATGAGTGCTGAAATTAAAAAAAATTAGCCACGGCCACCTTGATCTGCATCTGTACAACTTCTGCAAAATATCATTACCCAATTCCTTATAAATTAAAAACAGATTTGGGATTTACGGTTATATTAATATTATTCAATATTATCTATAAAAATCATATTTAATACATTTTAGACATACAAACTGCTAGTTTAATTTCTACATGATCTGCTTTTCTACATTGCTAGGTGCAGAGGAGGGAAGTACAGGGCTCCTCCCTCAGGACAGACCTGCCTAGGCTTAGTTTGGTAGCAGAGCTCAGGATACTCCCCTACTGATCACAGGTAGTGTGGGATAATTTCCCAGCATATTTCACACCCCAAAGAGTGTGGGATGCCATCAAAAACTGCATTCTCCAGCACTATGCAAGGCAGCTCTTTGTCAAATCTGACGGGTTTTCCAACCCTGCTAATGAGAGGGGAAAACAAATTCAGAACACGAGCCCACATTTTAGGCTTGCATGGGAGGTGCCTCTGCTTTTGGATAAACACTGCCAGGACTGGGGGCCAGAGCACATTTTTTCCTACAGGCATCATGACCTTTCAGCAATTTGTGAATCCCCAGTTTATACCAAAACATTATGGTGATGCCTTTTGTTAATTTCAAGGATTTATAAATGAGGATGGAATACTTTTTTAGTAGAACAGAAAGCACAGATCATTATATCAGGGAAGGAGCTGAGCGGAGCAACAGTCATACTGCAAATGTCAGAGCTGAGCCATTTCCACACGAACAAAGTGAAGCTGCCATGGGCAAGCACTTCCAGACTGGCAGTGTCAGAGCAGTGCTGTGAGCACGGCTCCAGCCCCAAGGTCACCCCCATGGGGTGTGGATACTGAAAAAGCATCAGCAAAGAGATTTTCCAGCTCTCTGCAGTATTCTGTGAAAGCCCTGTCTTTCCCATGCAATCTATTAAAAACAGTCCTGCAGTTTTGTAATCTATTTTGCACCTGCAGGTTGTTTTGTAGTATTGTTATGGTTCTGACTAGAGAAATATTTAGAAATAACCTGGCCAATCACCTCAAGGGGTGGATGGCCAAAGGACCAATTACCTTATGCCATTCAACACATTTCTTGTGAACCAACATATAAAAGACTTTTCGAAATGCTATTAAAGCCCTTCCATTTACTCCTGAACCCGGACTCTGTGTCATCATTCCTCCCATCCTCAGTACAACAGCGACAATGGGGAGCAGGTGCTGTGACACCCTCAGGTGTTGTGACACCCCCATGGGGAGCAGGTGCTGTGACACCCGCAGGCACTCATGAGCCGACACCGCAGCTCTGCCTTTACAAACAGTGAGTCCCCAGCAACAAAAAGCTTAACGCTTCAAAGTGACCCCCACTTTACCCCTTTCACAAACTAAACAGCTCAAGTTAGGAACTTCTACTTCACAAGAAAATGCAGAGGCTCTTCTTTTCTCTTTCGTTTGCAACTTCCTCTTCCTAGCAGAGAAGGAGGGAACAGAGAAGATGCAGCGTTCGTATCCCGTAAGTGGCTAGAGCCTGTGGTTTCACATTCTCTCACCAGAACATCACAGAGGTCTGACAGCTGACCACAGCCTGCCTTGTGATACACACAAGTGATGCATCGGGTTGGATCCTGCATCAGAATGAGGAGAAATGCAACTCTCAGTCTTACAATTTGAATGTTGTGTCACAGGATGGAAGTAAACTTCTTTTAAGGTAGGAAAGCTAGCTATTGCAACAAGGCTGGCTTCCAGTTTTTCACACCAAAGCTTTTGCTGCTTCTTTAAACCAATACTTTTGCATCTCATCTACAACTCAAGACTGACAATACAAACTCTGATTAACCTCAGATATGTTTGTAGTTCCGTTATCCCCTTATTTACCCAGAGTTTGTCCTGTTCAGACCATCTATGCATGTTATGTCAAATTAAACACCCCATTTTAGTGGGATTCCAATATTCAGTTAGAGTGACAGTCCCTGGAATCTAAAATATTATTCAGCATTTTTTGAAATAGTATAGAATGTATTTAATTTAAAAATCAGTGAGCCAGCTAAATAATGAATCTGAGTAACAAAACCACACACTTCGAGATTTTTGAAGTCTGATAAGAGTAAATGGGAGATTTTCAGGAGGACTAAGCACTCAGGGTGTTTCCCTTCTGGCATTTCTATCCAGATGTTCAAAAGTGGTCAATGAGAATATTTGAAAGTGTGGTAATTCAGTATTTAAATGATGAACAAAATTTTTGAAAATATTGCCCTAATTGTCTTTAATCACAATGTGCTGGTGTCTTAGGCTAACAATAATTAGAGATGAAACTCCTGAAATGATAACTGAACAGCTTTCATGAGCCCTAAATTCATGAAGACAATAACCTCTCCTCCTCAATGTATTCAGTGTTTTCAGTGTGAAATATTACTCTTGTTTCAGCTGCTCTGTAATCTCTTTCTGAACCACGATGCCATGCAAGGATTGTAATCCTCTGCTGTTGTACAGGGTAACCAGAGTTTTTTGACATTTAAAATATCTAGCGGCATGACAAGACGTTGTATTTGCATATACATAAATTGTGCCAGGGAAACTCGATGAGTGACAAACCATCAACAAGCTGCAGCATTGCCTGTGGCTTTCACATCAAGCATGGCTGCATATAAAAATGTTACAGTGCTGAAGAAAAGCAGCCTGACCACCACAGCATCTGTTTTATATAAACTCCTCTGAAAAAGAGAGTTCACCCTTTAAAAACTACTGCAAAGGAAAAAACTACTTATTGTATTTATTTGAAACCTTCTTGTATCGGCAATCCATTGAGGGAGAAAAAAGTTTCCTTTACGATATGATCCTTGACATCAACTTCTGTGTGAGAATTTTCTTCCCCATCCATCCCTGACTATCTGCAGTGGTATCTCCTGAGGTTAAAGCAGGCTGTGATGCCTCTGAAAGGTTTGTTATAGCTTCCTGTGGCATCCCATCGGTGCCTCTCCCCTCACCTGAAGAAGCAGCTGAACTGTACAACTAAACCTATGGCTAGTGAGGATTAATGTCACAGAAAAGTAAAACATGGATTGGTTTTCATGTGACTGATAGTGCATATATTCCTCAGAATCACAGCAGAGTCCAGAGGGACATTTCATGCAGTTCAAACAAGCAACTCATGCAAACCATCTGCAGCTTAACCACATGACAGACCCAGAGGTGATTTCAGAGTTGCCAGTGAAACAAACTCCGATTTCTCCCAGAGAGACAAATCCTGCTGCAAAACAATGCCGAGCATTTCACACCTTGGCGTGAGCCTTGTGAGAGCTGACCAAAAGAAAAGGAGAATAAAGTAGCAAAGAAAATAAGAGCTAAAAAAGAAACTAAATTAAACTTTAAAAAATCCCTGAAGCTAAAAACTAATGCACAAAGTAAAACCACTCTTTGTTGCATAACACCCTGCTTTCTCTCCAGCTAGGAGGGTGATGTACTGTACAAGACAGTGCACTAAGCACACAAGCACCAAAATTAGCATTTTTTATTTTCGGCTAAGACAGTTGTACAATGCAAGATGAAAACTGAATGTGGAAATAGGTATTAAATTCCTCTGCTGAAGGTTTTTTATTTTTCTTAGGATGTCAATTTTTTTTTTTAATATTGCTGATGGATCCAAACTGGTATGATAGGGAATAATCATAGTCTCCCTTAGGTGGGAAAAGACCTTTAAGATCATCAAGTCCAAATGTTAACCCAGCACTGCCAAGGCCATCACTAACCTGTGTCCCTGCTTGGCTGACATGACCTGATGTGATGCACCACAAGATGACTTCTGAGTTTAAAGAAAGAAAAGAGCCCCCAACAGGCTTTATCAGTTTCAGTGACTCATATATTACACAAACTTGCTTCTGAACCTCCCTTTAGGAATTACTACATTTTCTCTGTCTGTGAATTCTGATATAGTGAACGGTATCAGGCCTGGAAAGTGCCTTTTAACAGCGAACACCTATCCAACTGCTTTTACTTTGTGAAGATAATTTTTTAGCAAGGCAGTACAATATATTTCCTTCCTTCGTGGAAGTCTCTGTGTTCTCAGTTGCTATTTCAAATTAACCCAGATATGGAGATTAAACAACCATTTGGGAAAAAGTGCTAATCAGAGGGAAATAACACTGTCTAGTGTTTCTCAGCCAGAGTGGCTTTGGTGGGGATTAAGTCTGTAGCACAGAAAACAGAGATGACTCTTAGAAATAAGAAATGAAACCATCTATTTTCTGTGACCTCCTACAATAAACAAGGCTTGAGCACAGCAGCTGTGAGAATCCCCTGCATATGCTGGCTGATGGCAATCCAGGCCTGAGTTGATTTCAGGCCGTATCCCTTGTGAATGACTGCAAAGCTGGCTTATTCATTTTGTGGCCGCATTCCAGTGCCAAGGTTTATCTCCCCAGTCTCTCAATCCTCTGTGCACACAGCTCTCCGTAGGAAGTCCCAAATAAAATTCATTTCATCGCTCCAAAGCTGAGTGCTGAGAGTTGGCTTTTGCAACCAGCATCCTTTTCCCACCACTTGCTGAGCCTGGGGGCCTCCCGGAGGGGGACCCTCGGTATTCAAGGGACTGAGTGTTCCTGAAGATGGACAGACCAGACTCAGAACTCTGAGGACAAGTCTGTGCTGTTAAAATTGTCTTTATAGCCAAAGGAAATAGACTTCACGGTCAAATAGAAATAAAAAGGAAAACAAAAAAATCATTTGATGCTCTAGAAGCTGTCACCAATTTTAGGAAACAACAGGGATCCTAAATGTCAGAAAGTTGTTTGAATCTGTGATCTCACACCATCAGAGCCAGCGGAGGGTCAGGTAACACCTTCTCCAAATTTCAGCCACCCCCAGACAATACAGAGAGGTCTCTCAGCCTCCCTGCTACGGCTCATGGGGTCTTCCTCATCAGAAAAAGGCACCTGCCCCACTTGAAATTTTTGGTGAGTCCTGGTGTGCCTCAGCCATGCTTGGATTGATGCCACTGGTCACAGAAAGCTCAGCTTACTCAAAAAATAACAACTCACATATTCAATAAGCCAAATGTCTCCTTTCCTGGCTACCTTGATTCCTGTGTTACTGACAAGAAAGGCTCATAGCAATATTAAGTCAATTTATAGAGATTTTTAGCTTTTATTTTTTAAAATGGTGTTTTTCAAAAGATTATATGAATAATCAAAGTAGAAATAATGAAACAAATCAGAAAACGCAGTAATTTTTATGTGTAAAATAGTTTCAAATCAGAAATTGGAGTTATATTTATACTAATGACAACCTTAACATCCTAACAGGCTCCAATTTTTGCATAAAAATGATACATTTTAAATATCTAAAACCTTGATGGGGATTTTATTCTCTGTTTATGTTAAACCAAAAAAGTGAACTTAAAGTAATCATGTAAATTGAATGATAATAAGAGTCCTTTTATATTTTTAGACTTCTTCAAATGAATAATTTAAAAGGCATCAAGTAAAATATTTTATTAGCATAAAGTTAATGGTATATTTTTATAGTATCTGATTTTCAAAAATTTGTACTAAGGCATTATCATAATCAGCTCATGTCAGTAGTATGCCATTCCACATGCTTTTATTTTTCACTAATGTACTCCCTGGCACAGACACTAAGTCTAAACCTTATTCCTGATCTATCACTACTGCCTTTATTAAAATACTTGTTCACTTCTACACAAATCTAAAATAAAGAGGACCCTGCTCTGTGAATTGAAATTCTGTTAGGATGTATTCCAATGACAAATTCAGGGCCCAGCAGTGGGATGTTCCAGCACTCTCAGACAAAGAGAAAGAAAATAAAAAGGATCAGCCAGGGTGTGTGACACAAAACTGGTATTATGTTGTGAAACCAAGACAATTACAGAACGTTAGAGAATTCCTTGCCATTCCCTGGCTAGAAAAGGAAAAAAAAACACCTTACTCTGTGCCAGCTTAAGGACAGGGAAAATGATTACACAAGTATAACATTTGGGTTCAATTCAAACTAGAATTTCTTTCAAAACAACCACTTCCTATGTGGCAGGTATGAGTTTGTAAAACCTCATAAAAACGACATTTAAACTTTGTTAAAATGCACAAATGCTATACTACATGTAATTTTTTTTTAAAGAGTCATTTCATGTAACTTATTCAAATATATTTTCCAGACAAATAGGGATGCTCTTTTTATTTCTTCTGTCATCCCAAGTAAAGGACAAATAACACTCTTGTTCTAATCAGAAAACTCTCATCAATAATCAGTGTAAAACTGACTTTTTTTTAAATCTGTGATTGCACTTTCTAATGCCCACTGGTTTATTACCTCTTCCAAAATAATTGTTTATCATAAATTCTGGTATAAATAACCCCCCTTTAGTGGGATGGAGCATTGCCATTGGCTTTGCTGGGAATAAATAGAGGGAGCTGAAGTCAGTCGTGAACAGAACCAAAGACGAAGCAATTGCAGACTCAGGGCTATGGAAACAAACTTGGCATGTTTAATTACCCTTATCAAAGCACTCGATACTTTGATAATATACTGTGTAAAAATGCTGAAACATTTGAGAATAGTTTGAATTAAAAATTCCAATTGATGGTTTGTCAAAATAAAATATAAAAAGGCTATGAGGGTAAATATGCAGCCTCATGAGTCTTCTTCAGTACTTCAGTGTCTTAATAATCACCAGTAAACACTTGAAGCCCCCAAAATGTTCAAATGATTAATTTAAAAAAGAAACAAAGCAGGGAGATTTTTGAATGTGGAGTTCTATGACAGACTTCAAAGATTCCTTGAAAAGAGAACACTTTGTGATGGAAATATTTTTCCTCAGGGGTTTTCTACCACCATTTGAAATTTTAGATGCTTTTCCCAGAATGTTGTGCCCATTCTATTACCATCTTCTCTACAGCAGCAAAAAAATTATTAAAATATGAGACGATGAAGAAAATCCACAAAGTTGCTTGGTCTTACAAGTTTTGAATTAGGGGAATACATGATGTTTTTTTCCACTCAATTGAAAAAAATTAACAGTTTGTAAGGAAAACATCATAAAATTTAAGGCAATAAACTCTTCTGATACTGTGGGTTGGTTTTGATTGTTTGTCTTTAAATTGTGAATGATGCAATAACGTTTTTTTCTTAAATCTTATTTATTAAGCACTCCTAGATGTACATTGGAGTTCCACATTTCTGGCAGTGAAATTTATCCTGTGCAAAGTCTTAGTTCAAAACCTAAACGTTACTTGAAACACCCCACTTAGATTTGGAAATCTCGGAGGACTCTGCTCTACAGAAACTGCTGTTTCCTAAATATACATCTTGTGTTTGTTCATATGTGCACCCTTTTATTGAAAACATGTCTACAAGACTGTAAAAAATTCAAAAAACCCCCACAGATATCACTTAGTTCTATCACCTCCTTTACAGAAAATAAAAATGAAAAAAACCCCCGAATCCTAAAATAATATACAAAAAAAGCCTCAAAACAAACCAATAGAGTCTTGTTCTGATGTTATTTAGGTAGTAAACAGAATAGTAATGGAATTTATTATTCTTTAAATACTTGAGCTACTAGAACCTACTCCAATTCCAATTCAGATTATCAAAAAATTTCCAGTAACTCATAAAGGAAAATTAAACACAATGAAATATCTATTATTTCTAAAGCTGAGAATTTTCCTATTATAGTCACGTCAGAATCTTTTTTTTTCTTTTTCTACTCCAATGACATGTTACATTAACATCAATTAATCACTGGAAAATGACCAAGTGAATTTTTACATTCTCATTTCCTAAAATCTTTAAACCCAGATGGAATGGATTTCCAAAATACACTATTCATAAAAACAAGTCACTCCTCTTATACAGGAATAATTCGATGAAGGTCTACTCTGTGCACAGATGCAGAAATCAGATTACATGACCTTTCTGACATAAAATCACGTCTCTAACTCCATCAAACGGATGAACAAAGCATCCAGAAAAGTGGAGCCCAGAGAAAGCCTCAGCCATCAGCCCCTGTGCACTGCGGAGGTTCTGGTGTTGGTTTGCGACACACAGAGCAGAGCAGGTGCTGTGAGAGGACTCTGTCGGCTGGGGTGAGGCTGCTGAGGAAATAAACTGCCAGGAAAAGCTGATATTCAGCGCCGGAAAAGGGGAGCTCTTTAATATGTTGCAGAGGGGACTAATTGGGAACATTTAAAAGTCATGCAGGCAGAAAAAACCAAATAATGTTACACAATTTTTTTTTAGATAGTAAGATGTAAATTTCAAAAATCAAGCTTGTACTCAAAACTACATACAGTGATGATCAACATCCATGCTGAGGGAAAACTTTCATCCATTAGTAGGAAATTGCTGAAAATTCACCTCCATAGAGATCTATATCACTTTGATTTTCCTTCTGCAAAATGTCAATATATTAAAAGTTTTAAAAGAGATAGGTTTGCTATTAGGGATGGTTGAATGGCCAAAAAAAGCCCCGCTCTGTACCCACTTACTATGTCTCTACTTTGTAAAAACATTATTTATTGGGAGCATGGCAACATTTTCCTGCAGTTTTAGTCTCCTTTCGTTTGTTATATTGACAGCACCTTCACGATAAATATTTAGGTCTAATTCCAGTAAAGTGTACCCAAATCACCTAATGGAAAATAGAAATCATTAAAGCTATATCTAACTATTGATACATTGTCCTGTTGCTTATACTGCTTTTAATATAACTTGTTTTAGTTATAATAACAACCCCTCCCTGGAAATCAAGGATGTGGAATGTCTCATTTCAGCTAAGCTGGGAGACTCTCTAACATTGCCCCTTGTTGCTTAACCAGCTAAAGATAATCTAGGAATTCTAATTCCTGAAGGAAAAAGAAAAGGCGTTCAAATGGGTAAGGCTGACGTTTTGGCAGTTTGCTGCATTGTCCCCTTTGTCCCCTTCTCCATGAATGGAGAACAACCAGGATTGGTGTCTCCTCTGGAAGTTCTGGGAACTGACCAAATCAGAAACTACTGAGGAATGTTTCTGAAAATGTTTTTTAAAACTGGCTCAAGGTTCACCAGCCATAACTGGAAGTAAAGCCGTGATAATCTAGAAGAGAACTATTTTTAAATTATTATGCCCTCTTGCTTATGAAAGGGGTTTAAAGACAGAACTGCATTTTTCCTTTTTTTCTTTCCTCCTGACAGGACAAGGCCCTCACTGGAAGAGATGGTAAAAGACATTCAGTCTGGACTTGTCTAAGTAATCAGACAAAATGCTGTTTTGGAGTGTGGAGATGACCAGATTTTGTAAATCAAGTGGAAGGGCTTATTAGAGACAGAAAGCTCCATGTCAGGTCTCCAGAGGAGAGACCCACAGAAGTGGATGGAAGTGGTTCAGTGGCCTTGGTTCTCCACTGTTTAATGCAAGTACACAGGAAACAGGATCCACAGTTTTCTGTGGCCTCCATGATGGGGTTATTTTCTGCTGAATAGCACAGAAATAAAAGCTTTTATATGTATTTTTGGAAGTAGAATTCTTACAGGGGTGAAATAACTGTAATCAAGAGCAAGCTGAACATGGAGTGTAGGAGGATAAGAAAGCTTTTCAGGACTACAGGGTCCTGCAGAAGACAAGAAAGTCTGAAGTAAAGATAATATTTTAAATGGAGCTTTACAAGAAACTTTCAGATTTATAAAAGTGCCTTTGGGGTCAATGTGAGAACACTTCTTGTAGGATGTTTACATGGATATTTCAGGGGTATTCTCAGCTGCTAGTGGATTTGTACAACCTTCTATGATTGTCTCATTTGAATTAGAAAGCCATCAGCACTCAGGATAATTCTGCATTGCACCTGCACCTACACAGAGAAATAATTCCTTATCACTTAGTGCCAAGATGGAAAAATGTTGGTGGCCCAAACCAAGAATGTGTCATATACTTGAGGAAGTGATTAAAACCATTAAAAATAGCCAGCAGAGAGCCAGTCAGATAGCCAGGATATATCTGAATGCTAAAATTCACATCTGTTTCCTACTCTCATCCAAATAGAATGATCAGATTCAGAAATTAGTCTCATAAATAAAAATTTATTAAAAAGTAAAAATGATGAAGAAATGGTGAGTGTACACATTTATATACTGTAGTAGGTTTTGTACTATTCCTCTATTCCAGCAAACTGTAAACAACTCTTCAAAAATTCTTTGTCCACATTGTCAATACGATTTCTCCTTTTGTTATAAGTACACACATAAATACTCTTTATCTGGTGTGTACTTACAGCAGTGTGGATGCACCATCCGTGCTGAGGACACAACACAACCACAGTCAAGCAACCTGCTAAGGATTTTATTCTTTGTGTATACAGCTTTCTGTCATGACTCAAATTCCTGCCTCTACATTGTTTTTTAAACAATGGCTTTTCTTTTTTCACAGATTGAAATACAATGCTTCAGTCTTATAACAAGAATTAGTTGGGGAATAATAGCAATGCTCATACAAAAGGAGAACAAAGTACTCAGATATTTCCCTGTATGTTTTGTTTTCATCCATCCACACAATCCAGGAAAACACAACTCTATGTACACACACACAAACACTCTCTAGAGGAAATTAGTACAGAATACAAATGACCTGCGTTAATATGTGAGTTTTGATCACAGTGGCAGCTGTACCTCTTTCTCCTTAGTACTTCTCTTAACTTTTAAAGTTGAGAATTTTCATTGAGTGATATTTATCTGGACATCAATAGCAATTTCTCTGTCTTGCCTTATGTTATTGGTCAACTCAACAACTATAACCTATACAAAAATAATGCTTCGTCTGTTGGTTATAGTCCCAGGAGGAGTTGTGGGGGGAAAAAAAGGAAACTGTGGAAACTGTTAAAAGTTTAGCAAAAGAACAGCTGGTAGCGTATTGAATTTAAACCAGCCAGATCCACCCATTGCAGGGATGAGGATAACTGTGCAAACCAACGGCAGCAATGCATGCATGGGATGAGAGATGCACAGCTTGATGTGTTCGCAAACAAAAGAGCTACTGGTTTGTTTCTTTTCAATTTTCCTTAAACTTTTGCCCTTTAAACAAAAAAAAAAACCCACAAAAACCCCAAAACAACAACAAAATTTTACAAAGGAAGAAGTTACTACTGGTTAATCTGCTGGTTATGTTAAAACAATCCTGATGAATCAGATCTCATATATCCTTGCACCCTTTACTTTTATAAACTGTAAGATGTCTGGGACATTGACAATCTTTTGTTCTTTGCCTGTATGTACTGAATAATGCAGCGTCCTGATTTGTGACTGGGCTCCCAAGTGCTATGATGTAATACAAATAATGAATGAAAGCACTTAATTTTTAATTTAAAATAAAATTGACAAGAGTGATTACTAATTTTAGACTTATCAACCAGAAACAGCTGGGATCTCATTTTAGGAGATCCCAAGCATCTATGCTCTCAGATAATTCAAGTGCAGCTGGAGTGCTCAGATTGAGCACCCAATATCCTCAGCCCCAAAATTAATTGAGGATTTTGAAAGTGCTGGCTCAAACATTAGCACATTCCGTTGATTATCCTTTTGCAGGGCCTGTTCTTTCTGCCTTTGCCATGCAGGGCAAAGGGGCTCTCTGTTCTTGTGTTGTTTCAATAATACCTTCCTCTTTGAAAGGACAGGTGCAAATTAAGTCTCGCTTGAGGATGCCCAAGGAATCAAAGAACCTATACCTCAAAATCCAAATGCATTTCTACCTCTGCCTTATTTTCACCAATGCCATTCTCTGCTCACTTACTGGGCATCTTCCAATAATTTCCTCCAGCAAAGAGAGCTGGGACAAAGCTGCCTTGGATGCTGCCGGTGTTCTTGGATGGTCAACAAAGGGTGCTAATGGACATGGCAGCTGGCTTTCTCCCTCTTGAGGATAAACATTTTCCCTGCACTAACTCCACACTTGACTGGTCCAAAAACTGACAGCTGTGAGTTTGTCCTGAAACCATGCTGCAGTAACTGCTGCCATTTCACAATATAACTCTACTTTCTCATGTGGATTTAGTGCCAAGTACACAGCAGTTTGTGAGCCACACAGTACAGAAAAAAGCTGAGAGAAACAAACACATTTCATTTCTGTCTACATTACCAGCACTTTGCCTTCTTTATTCTGAGGCTTTGAGCTAAGGAAGAGTAGAAAACGAACCTGAGGCATTTTAAAAGCTATGCCTGAAAAATCTGCTTTTGCATGAACGACAAATAGGTAGAATTAGAGACTCTGATGCAGATTTAACTGGATTAGCTCTTAATACTATATTTTACATTATTATTCATGAGTGTACTTCCAGTCACTTTCATTCGGAATGAGTTGAGAAGTGTTCAGAGAACAAAAACCTGGGGGATGCCTCTGAAATGATGGGTGTATATTTGATACCTAGGAGTAACTTAAAAGTTAATGCACTATTTTGCAACTTATGGTTCTTGCTCCCACTGTGTAAAACTGGAAGTTTTACTTCTACTTTTTCAGGCCAATGAACTAAGGAAAGCAAAGTAACTGAAATATGGAACCTGCCAGGAAATTCAGAGACAGCAAACTCAACACATGCTGTATGTACGTGCAGTGTAGAATAGCAAAAGTTGTCACTTCACAGCACTCCGTTGTATTTCTGTTTCCATTTAATTCTCACAGCCTGACATATGAACAAACACTTAAGAGAAAATTACCCAATCATTAGTGATTATGTTCCATTAAACCTTTAGAAAACTGGACAATCCACCTGATTTTTGGCAAGCAAATAAGAGTTTCAGAAGGTAAGGAGCTAGCAGAGAATGTTTCATTTTTCTGAGTATTTTGGAAATGCTTGCATGTCTCAAAATTCATCATTTCTTTTAGAGGAAATCAAACAAATAGCGAAGTTATATTCTATTTACAGCAATTAAATGGCATATAAAATAGTTTCAGAAGCTAAAAAGTCCTAAAATAACCACCAGAAATAAATGAGAAATGCTAAGAACTTTCAGGAATTCCAGCACCTTTGGAAGGCAAGCTCTTTCTCACTTTTGTGCCTGCACATGACCCTGAAAGTCCAAGGTAACTGCAGGTGCCACACCTGACATTTCCAGCTCTTGATCTCAGCAGCCAATTCATTTTGAAAGCTAAAATTATTTTCTCTCTCAGAAGTTCTTATAATAGCTTATTTGTGAAAAATACCAGCGTGAATCGATTCCTTGAAGCCAAAACTCAGGGCTGAAGAAAACATGCACGCATTTATCACAACAATACAGTGCTAGAAAAAGCAATATTACTGTAACAAATCTGGAAAAAACAATGAGTACTGGGAGAGGTGGAACACAGCCTGCTTCACCAATGCCAGAAAGATTTCACGCTAAAAGACAGTTNATTTAAATAACTGTGAAGGTTCTCATGCACTTCATACTTACATACCACATTTTTATTCTTCTAATAATTTACTTAATATAGGGAAAGGGCGTTTTTTAGGCTAGTGGAAGATTCCCCAGTCCCAGTCCCTAATATCCAGATTATCAGCAGAAGAGCTAAAGCAGCAGTGCTGAATTCTCCACTCTTTCAGCAAAGTTCCTTAGCCTTGACAATCTCAGCTGCAACAGAAACTGGGTGTTTCAGCCTCCCCAGCTCAGATGGTCTTTGTACTCCCTTCTGAGACTGCCAAAGGGTGTTAATTATATCTCACTGTAGCCTGAGGCTTGGGATTCGATCCCTTGCCCATTAGCAATGAACTTTCACATCCCTGCAAACCTGTGCCAGCTTTAAAACAACGTTGACCAAGTAGAAATCCTCACATTTCTACCTGCCACTGTCACCAAGGTCCCTGAACATTACTACTCTGACTTCATTGTCTCCTCAGACTGGGGTAAGCGTGGGGAGCATTAGTCTCTCTGTGGGAAGGGTGAAGTGAACCCCTCTGAGCTGCTCCAGCTGGACGAGGGGCTGTGAATGTGGGACAGCAGAGGCTGGTGCTGTTCTGCACAAAAATGACATCTCCACATTCTCTCACTCCTTTGTGATGATATATCCACACTGACATTGTGAAAATTGCTCTGAATATGAACAAAGAGGGAAGAAAGGAGCTTAAAATGTTTTAAGCAATTTCTGTGAAAAGAGATATGTATTGATCACCCAACTTCAGTGCAAGAGGAACCAAGTACTGATACTCCCAGTGACCTCTGGATGAACCTACTTAATTCCACTGATTTCTGAGCAGCCTCTGAAGACTCATCAGCCAAGTCCCTCACAGCTGGCTGCTGTGAATAATCCCCAAAAAATCACCCCCCGCCTCTCAAGAATCTCCCCATATCCTGACACCACGGAAGAAGGCACAGGAGGCAGGAAGGGAGGTGGCATTCTGGCCGTGTTCATTCTCCCACATGAGAATCCCAGAACCCACGTGTGGAAGGTTCCTGGAAGGAAAACCCGGGCCCTCAGTTGGCAACTTTCTGTTCCTTACTTTTTAAAACCCATTTTTTTCCCAATAACTTTTCCATCTCCTCTGTTCTCTATGTATTTGGGACGCTGCTCAGGTCCCATTCCTTAACAATGTGTCTTCTAAAAAAAGTCATTCCTTAAGTAACCATTCTTACTTACTTGCACTGATTTAAAAGAAAAAAAACAACAACCCTCTTTTCATTTCCTATTAAATTATCAATATATCCATTTTATACTCAGTTTTGAGTGTAGAATCACAATTTCAAAATTAAAATGAAAATGCAACATGATGCAATGGTTATTCATCATTCATAACCACAGCTTTTTCTGAGAACTGCCAATTGCTTATTACATAAAATTGTATATTTCAAGGACGTGAAAAGGGCTAAAGGGAACATAACATGTTTTTCTCTTTTCCTCCCTTCAGCAACTCAGAGAAAGGGAGAACAATCACAGTAAATATCTAGTCCTTCTGATACATTTTCATGAAGTAGTTTTGCTTGTGTGCTTAAAAAGTAACCAACAGTGGGATTTGCTGTGAAGCTGAATTGGGAAATGGATGGTTCTTAAATGCTGAATAAGGAAAAAAATTAATTCTATCACTTCAGATCAAAATAGGGCACAGAATAAGGACAAGATTTTGAATTTAAATGACAAGTTGTGACTGGAGCTAGTAAAATTATTGAATATACTGTTTGAGAATGTATTCCTTTTTCTGTTCACAACACATTTATAAGCAGACTACTTTATATGAATCAGATCACAATTAGTGGACCCTGGGTGAGAACATATCTCAGCATCAGAGTTTCTGATGAGTTATTCATTTCACTCTGCATTATTCATGATGTGCAATTGGTCAGCTAAAATCACCGTATCACTTTTGCTCCTGGTGTAGACAAAACACTTTTAAACTGAAGAACAGAAAATATGCCTCCTCATGTCAGAATATCTCTGCTTCTAAATGGTTAGGGCCACTTTTATACAAAGAACAGGCATTCCACAAACAAACCCAGCTTTAAAATAGCCAATAAGACAACAGAAAATCTCTCTAAATTCAAATAGTTTTTGGACCTAGGTCATGGATCAGACAAATAGATCAAATAGACTAATCTAGAAAACAAACATATTTCTGCTCCATAGGAAAGTAATGGGGAGAGTCACACATAAAAATCTGAAATTGAGAAGCAAACATCAGAAGGAGAATCAAGAGGTTCAGATGTGAAACTCCTGGGAGTATGGGATGATAAAAGATGCAGATTACTAAATGTATGTAACTAATACATCCTTAATTGGGCCTTCCTCATATCCAGACAAACACGGATGTGTAACTCAGGGTTCTGCTACTGCAGTTCAGCCCTCTGTAGTGAGGACGCGTGGGTAGCCACAGGCTCCTTCTGTATTTTTGTGGTACTTATTTGTACCATGACAAAAATATCTTATACTTTGTTTTACCAGTGAAAAATGCCAGTTTAGTACTGAAAAATAAGCCAGCATTTAAGCAGATCCATTTTTTCAGCAGTCACTTGAAAATGGATATTTTCTCACTGTATTGTTACAACCAGCCTTGGTCAATCAAACACAGTTTCCTTGTTGCTGTGTCTTGATTGCTTCCATGACAACAATGCTCTTTTATTGCAAGAGTATCCTCATATATAATTAAGGACGCTATATGCTTGTTTATATGGAATTGAAAAGATAACTTGAAGAACTCATCATGTTTCTTCAGTTGTGGTCTCTGAACAGTACTGTTAAATCACAAATATTCAAAATTAAGGTAACTTCATGTTCTGTTCTGTAATG
Organism: Pachycephala philippinensis; assembly: GCA_013397055.1. Lineage (NCBI taxonomy): Eukaryota > Metazoa > Chordata > Aves > Passeriformes > Pachycephala > Pachycephala philippinensis. The sequence goes on from VWZT01005430.1 coordinate 136,210, forward strand.
GAGCTGTTTACAGAACTGCTGTTAAAGCTCTAGACTTTTCCATTTAGAAAGCATTTAAATGATTGCCATGTTATTTGGAACCCGCAAGTTATGAAAATCAAAAAATAAACAAAAATAAAATAATAATCCTAAAAGAAACAAACTCAACCAAAAAAAAA
>VWZT01005430.1:139598-220316 GCA_013397055.1 Pachycephala philippinensis
AACAACTATATTTTGACCAGACCTTCTGGTCAAACAGCTTTAACTCTTTTCTGCCAGGCAGGTTTTCAGCATTACCCTTCCATACTGATTTACATTTAGGGACCTGCTTTCTAAAAGATATGTAGGTTCTGAAAAATATGACTCCACAGGAGAAAGTTGTTTTTCTGAGAAGGTGCCACTCCTATCTTCCAATTAGAGTGGTGCAGGCAGGGGAAGTAATCATGTTTACTTGGAAAAACATGAAAATATGCATATGCAATACAGTAAATAAAATTAAAATAAACATGAGATTTTGAATTCTATTTACTGGAAGTGGCTGGCTTAACTGTGCAACTGCTCAGCCTTGTATGTGAGTCATGCTAATGTATGAATTCATTCAATACAGTATGATTATTTTGCCAAGCAATATATTAGAAAACTCTTACCAGAACTTCCCAGAGCAGCCAGTCATATAAATTCATATCTTATAATGAAAACAGAAGTCAGAATGTAGTCTAATATGGAGCTTCATAAGGATTGTTCCCAGTATCTTAAATATAAATTAATATATTTAAGTTTTATATAAATACTTTCTAAATTAATGTACTAAACACAATTATTGTCCCAATTTACCGGAAAAATAACTGGAATTTGAGAAAAATGGCACTAGATGGCTGCTTGAGAGTTCATCTATATATTTTTTATGTTTTTCCTAGATACTTTTGTTACAGGTGCTACCAAAAAAAAGTTAAATTTTATCTGTATACTGTACAATATGTTACATTTGCTAAAGAAGTACAAGTATGAGAATATTTTGACAAGTATTAAGACGTAATGGTTTCTAAAGGGTCTGCCAGCAATGGGGGCTGTGCCCAACTTGCATATTTAAGGAGACATAGAAGTAGATATTCAGTAAAATACTGGGATACTCTCCATAAACAGCACTTTTGAAACATTGCCTTATTTTTTACATCTACAATTTTCTATCTGTAAGAAAGAAATTAACCTCAAACTACTTGGAAAATAAGCAAGTGCCTGAAACTACAAAATCCTTTAAAGATGGAGCCCATTTAAAGCAAAGAATAGATAACTATAGATGATATATAGATATTTGCAGCACACTGCAGTTCATTTCTGCAAGCAGTAAAAGTGCACACCTACCACAGAGATGACCACAAAGGCGGAGAGCAAAACCGTCCAAAATAATCAGAAGGCTTCATATTTATTTCAATTTTCATTCTTTGTTATTATGAATGAAAAAAACCCCAAACCACAAAAACAAGCCAAAAAATAGAAAACGATTAATATTTATGTCTACTGATGGTATTTCTATTGCTGGTTTATTATGACTACTGGCCTACAAAAAAAGAGTAGGATAGTAACAGTAGTTTAGTAGTGGTTTAGTGTCATGTAAGGAACTGAGCCAAATTCATGCTGGCAGACAGAGTAAGTTAGTAGACTCAAAGATTAGTAAAGATATTTCAGGCCTAAAGAAGGAGGAATTTGCACAAATATTTTGCAATGATCTGGATTCTGTCATCTTGAAAAGGATAGAAAAAAAAACAGAAAAGGGGAGGGCAAATTTTCTTTCTCTCAATGAGCAGAAACTCACAGTGTAAGTAGCGAGGAGAGGATGACAGCACTACAATCAGGCAAACTGGACTTCCAAGCAAACAATTTCATTTACACACACACTCTATGAATTGGTTATTCCAAGGGCAGCCCCTCAGACCACACTGCAGAGCAGTGCCCTGCAGCCCCACACCACTGAGGTGGGAGCTGGTACAGCAGAACCCTACAAAAAAGACCAAGGGGGACATCCAGGTTGCACACGTACAACTCAATAATAAATCTTACAGCGGAGTGTTTGAAGAAAGAGATGTATCCTAAATATATAAACAGGCCTCTGAACATCAGGGAAACAATTCTGGCTGACAAAGGAACCCACATGCAGCCAAGAGGAGAAGAGCCTTCATTTGTGACTGGCAACTGAGTTGGGCAATTTTCTATTTTCCCATTATGTCTCCTATTGAGACTCTCTATAGTTTACAGCAGAAGGCTGAGGGAAGGAGACTCTGTGTTGACAAAAGAGCAAAAACATAAGAAAAGGAGTTGTGATTTTTCCTGCTTGATGGCTGAGCAATCACCAGGACACCTTTCCCTTATTAAACAACAAAAGGGAAATGTGAATATGTAATGTTTGTTGGTATTTTCTGTGCTTGGCAAGAAGCACTTTGCTTCTGCAACTGTGATGTGAAGAATCTCTTCATGCTGGATGGCTTTAGTCTATGGGCACCCTGATGAGCACTAAGAAAGAATCACAGAAAGACCTGACATCAAATTGGCTGCCAACAACACCCTCACTTTACACTGGCATACAAAAAAGAGGAAAACAAGGATATGCATGAACAGTATGGGTTTCTTTTTCTGTGCTTGGTATCAAGTAAATTGCTAATATGTTTGTGATATGAAAACATTTCACATGTACATCAGTGCTTCCAGGCACCCAGTTGAGACCATAGCAACAACAGATTTCACTGCATTGCTGCAGGAAAAGACTTTCCTCCTTTGCTTGCTCCAAGTCCTTTTTAAAGCAAAACCAGTGACCACTTATCTATACATCAGCATTCTTGTCTTCTCTCCATGCACACCCTCAGCACACTTGAAAAATACAGCAGGACTTGCTTATTTGTGGCTACATCAGAGAGAGCAGGAGGTGCAAGATCCTCTTCTGTATTTACTAACAATTCAAACACTTTTTTATCTTTATTTCATACCCTTTTAATGTGTATTTTTCATCCTGTCATAATGCACAACATTATGTCTAAGTCACAGCACAGAATAATATAAAATAAATGTTCTGATGATGAGATGGTGAGATAAAGGCAGCTGCTTGTAATAAAAAAACTAGAGCATAAACATTATTATTTTTGTGCAATGCCTTACTTCTCTACAGCATTCCCTATCAGTTCTGCCAGGGGTGTACACTCTGGGCCACCTTCACTGCACAAGCTCTAAATGATTCAACAGAAAATTACTTATCACAACTGCACTACAGAGATGTTCTCATGCATCCAGAGACAAAGCAGTCGAGAAAAGAACAAACTCAGTTATTGATATGCGTTGTGCTGACTTGTGTTCAAGCTGACTTATGCAGGCTATTTACGTTATTATTTAAAGGACTGATATTTTCCTATTTTACTTTTTGACTTCACATTCCATACACAGCAAACTGTATTGTATTTAAAAGAAACTTCTATTTAAGTCATCAATAAATACTTGTTTAATAAAAAAACATGAGGAACCTACAGAAATAAAATATAATCATCTGTTAATCATATAATCATAACACTGGTCATACTATTTTCATCAATATATTCTGTCCAACATTTAATAAATACAATTATGTCCATAAATGCACAGTTTAGCTCAAAGATGTACTGTCAGTGAGACATATGTTCATTAAACTTATTTCTTAAATATTAAAAAAGTAAAACCACTAGAACTTCAATAATCTTAAATTTGTGGGTTTTTTCCTCAGATGCAATTACTTCACTTTTGTTTACAGCCCTGCTTACCCAGCCTAAACAGCACAACATCACACCATGCTGCAGACAGCATTGGAAAATACCCCAACATATTTTAGGTGTTCTTTTTACATGTTTTTAATTTTTATTTCTTTCAGTATTTTAATAATTTGACACTTTCAAAATGTAGCACATAGACTCTTTGTCAGTGTCACACTGAGGATAAAGAATTTTGCACATTTGTCTATTGAATAATCACAGCAACATATATTTAAGCACAATAAGTCAAATACTTTAGAATTTAGCAAAGAGCTCTTGTCCTCAGGCAGCCTAATACAAAACTTGTGATAATCTTCCAGTAGCTGAGACATTATGACATTTACTGCACAAAGCACTTCTCTGTTCTCCTGAGTGTGTAAATGCCTGCCTGTCATGAACTCCAGGTCAAACACAGGCATTTCCCAGGTGCTCAATAACTACATTGTCCTACAGTGATAATATGACTCTAATACCTTTTTTCCAACTTGTATTTAAGGACCTATATTTCTCAGTAATAATGACATTAGCTTACTGAAGCTGAATTTAGAATAGCAAAGAAGAGGATTTTCATTTTTTTGTCAATATTGAAGATTAAAAAAGAGTTGAATTTATTTGACATACACTATAAAGCTCGTGTTTTTTTCATGTTCCAGTGTGTTACCAGGATCAAGTGCTATTTATTTGCTGTAAACTGATGTAATAAATCAATTTTAGTGGCCAGCAAGGAAACTTCAGCTCATTGGGCACTGTATGTGATTCAGCCAGGCACTCCCTATGTTGTTTGATAGATTTGATTCTATTTTCAAAGAAAAAGCGTGGATACAGCTGCTTTTTACACCCCTGCCACTTACAGGTTGTGTATGTTGTAAAATGTCCTTAGGATATCCTCTTTTTCCTGTCCTAAATAAATTTTTTAAAAAAAGAAGGAAAAATAAGAAGAGAGAAAAAAGAGAAAAAAAGATTAAACGAGAGTGATGTCAATGCATTACAATGTCAAAGTCCTGTTTCATGTTGGTCAAGATGGCTCATCTCACAGTCTTTCCTCACTTTGATGTTGGGGAAGTATGATTGTGCTGCAGTCTGTGAAGTCCTTTTCCTCATCAAGTGTTTTGAATTTATGATAACAACATGAGGAGGGGCAGCACTGAGGTTCAAAGACCCAACCAGCAAACAGGAATGCTGCTGTACAGCTAAACAAGCTGAGCCTAGAGACCGCAGGCAGAGAGCTACACAAGGAATCAGATGGTTGATTTAATTTTAAATGCTAAGTGAAAATCCTCCATTTTAACACTTGGACTTCTAAACAAGTCATCCTAAAAGAGAAACAACAACCCAAGCCAAAAACCCCATATCTGACTCCTTTACATAACCAGCGTTTATAATTACAAAGATTTTCTTTTTCTGCTTTTTCTTTAAGGCAGCTTCTTAAAATGATCTGTCCTCACTGACATGGTTCACTGTCTAGAAAAGTTATATAAAGTGCAATCATTGACAGGGTTACTAATTTGTTTTAATGCAACAAAACCCATTTAATTCTGCTTTTGAAATAAAGTGCAGAAACAGAACAACATTGAATGTTTGCTACTAATATTTCATGACAAGATAGCAGATAGCCTTTATCTTCAGGCCACCCTGCCCTCACTGTCACCCATTGTGTCTCCAGGGAAACTGCTATCTATACTTCATGTAACTCACAGATCTAATATCACGTATATATTGCAGCTATATGAGCCCTCTTGCTTTACCTCCTTAAAAAAAAGGTGAGCACTACTACAGCCACTCCCAAATATTCTGTAATATTGGTCCAAAATGGCATAGCGCTGGCAGAAATACCAACTAAACAGACTGGACTCAGATGCGTCCTGCAATCCAACTCCCCTGACATGACACAAGTGCCCACTGAAGGAGCAGTGGGAGTTCCAAATGGCTACAACACAATTTATGGTATTGGCAAACAGGAATAAGAGATGAATCCCACCAGGGCAGGTCCTGAGTGAACATCACCCTGCTCTGTGTCTCAGAGCCCCCTCGCAGGGAGCACAGTTTCTCCATGCACAGGTGGCAGAAAATGCCACAGGCTTTTTCAGCACCTTCAGCAGAACCACACAAAGAGCTAGACCGCAGGCAGCTTCCCGATGCCATCTCCGTGGAGCCCACATCCCTTCTGGCAGCAAGGAACAGATCCAGGGACCTGCCCAGGGCTCCCCAGCTCTTGGTGCGTGCACAGCTCTGGGAGTGCTCCTGGACAGGGACAGAAAGATAGATGAACTCATGAGGCCATGCAAGGCCAGAGCTGGGAATCCTATACCTACCCAAGCAAGAGAAATAAAAAATCATAGAAAAGCTAAGGTTAGAAACTTGCCTTGACACCATCTACCAAATTTTCCCTTTAAAAGGAGGGCTAAGTTGTCTTAGAGTCAACTTATTTTCCACTAGGACACCCAGATTCTCCTTGGGGGACCCTCCTTGCCTTTCACCAAGTCAGGTGTAACATTTGCTTTTTCCTGCAATGAAGAACTTTCCACATTCACCACAACTTTTCAGGGACAGTAAACAGCAGCCTGGCAATGGCATGGCCTCCATGCCACGACTGCACCCCACCCATTCCCAAGGTGCTGCTCTACAGCTGTTGTATCATTTACAGAGAAATTGCAAAGGCTTTGGCAGACATATAACTGTGTGTTAACATAACACCTAATCCCAGGTGGGTTCACAAACAGAATGAGAGGCTCTCAGAAATGATTGCTGAGAAGAGGACACGAGACTGAGAAGTCACCAGAGACAGCCTAGAAGAGAGAGTTTTGCCTCCTCTGTTATTTGGACAGGGAGCATCAACTCTCCCATCTACAAGCAGAGTCACAACTAGGGAATATGACAATATGTGGCCTCTAAAGGTGGGTGAGATGAAAACAAATAGTCTTGGCCAGCAACTTGGAGGGCGGGAAGGAAGGGGAAGAGCCAAGTGTGATGCAGGTTCTTCCAACTGAAACTATAAAGGCCTGCAGTTATTTACTCTGTCCAAATACATATATACACCCAGACATACCACATACACACATGGTTATTGGGTATGCTATGTATATTCTATGAAACCAGGATTATTTACATCATCTTTCACAGAAATAGGGTGAAGCAAATTGCACTTCATTCCTCTTTTGCTTTGCTGATCAACCCGGTGATTTGCCCACAGAGTGAGAACCACTCCTGCACGGCAGATTTCCCACAGGGGCCCCAGGGGAGAGGAGAGCCTGCAGAAATTCATCATTCTCCTTTTATTGAACATGCTCTTTTATTCTGAGGAGGGCCAGCAACATTTCCGAGCTGCTGCTGTGCTCCTGCCATGGCTTGATATGCAGCTGCTTTCGGCTTTGATGGAACATTTTAACAGCGACAGCCTAAAGGGCCAGAAGAATCATGTGCTCAGTTGCATAAGCTTCTCCCAAAGAAAGGACAGATCTTGATACCTCCTCTACATTATGAAAACTGGAAAGGGTGCAAATAGGTGACTGAACTACCTGGACAAATTTTCCCAGAGGAAACGACCCATGTATTATTCTGAAAACAAAACCGTATGTGCCCACGGCTGCTGTTTGCTTTCTCGGCCTAAAATGGGAACTAAACTATCTGAGGATGACCGTTTGACAAAGAAAACACGGAAATATTCTAGTTTCGAAAATATCCTGTTTGCAGACACAAAAAATGAAAAAAAAAAAGGAAGGAAAACAACAATAAGAATATGCAGTTATAGAATTCTATTGAAATTTCTGTTTTACCTGCTCTCATTTGAAAAAAAAAACATTCTGCATTCCTAGCCATGATTTTTTGATGTTTCTCAATAGAAAGGATTATATAATTGTGTACATGCTATTATCAATGACACCACTATGCTATGGAACCACTGACATTTTAAACTTAATTACAGATGGCAGCTTATGAAATAATTATAAAGAAAAGATTGGACAGCAACCACTGTGATTTCACGCTTCCTCTTCATATGTGTTTAGCACAATATTTTCGAGTCCCTCAACTTTAAAAAATGATGTGAATTATCAGCCAGATCATACTGCTGGCGACTGGGAGGTTGGCTCAGTGTTGTACGAAATGATCCCATGTCACGTTTGGCACCCCAAGCCCAGGTCTCTGCAGAAGGTGTCCCCACAGCCTGGCTGGTGGCCATGCAGTGACCACTGCCAAAGAAAGTACTGAACAGCAAGCCAGGTTCCCAGGCTGCTCAGGCAGGGCCATACACACCTTGAACAATGGATTTGCAGAGCACAGAGTATTCCTTCGGGCCTACAAATCTGAATTGAAAAAGTGAAATTTGAGTATGAGGATCTTATACCTGCCTGATTTCATTCTATGACATTCATTTCCAGCCCCCGTGAAATTCCCTCCCCTCCATGAATCCACTAATTAAATTGCCAGTGGCTTTGATACCGATGCTACCTCACTCCAGGGAGAATTTTGTCTGGCTCTCCAGAGATTATTTTAATGTGTTCCATGTTAAATTGGTAGGCACTTTTTAACCTGTTCCTTCCTGATTCCATCTCACCTCTCTGTTATTACTAATAGCACATTAAGCCTTTAACTACTATCTTTTTAGTGAAGGGCTAACACAAAATAGCTATTAAGCTTTTCAGCTCTCTACAAACCTTTTTTCATCTACTTACATTTCTCTTAAGCAGAGGACTGACAATTCCTTTGGTTATTCCCTGGCTTCTTATACGTTTTAAAAGCATGCTCTTCCTGCCTTTTTCATAGTTTACTAATGGTACCTCTTTAGAGCCTTTACCTGTCTGACTCTTCCTTCAGATTCATCCCCTACACCCAGTCCTCCCTCCTGTAATTTTACTCTCTTCTAATGCAGCTACAGCTTTATTATTCCAAAGCAGCTGAAAAATTTTCTTGGGGCTTCTTATTTGTGGGATTTTGTGGTGGGTTTTTTTGTTTCTGTTTTTTGGTGGAGAGAAGAATAAGGAAGGCTGTTTAGGAGGATTTAAGTACACTACACTGATTCTGTGCACCCTTACCCTAAATACAGCTTCTTTCCTTTTCTTCCCTGTAACTGTTGAAGCTCTGTGGTGAAAAGCATTAATTACAAATGTATCCTTCTTTTGTCACTCTCATAAATTGCTTATGATTTTCCAGACTATGGATGCTTGCTTTTCAATTGCCAGTCACTGCTGTTATATGATTTTTTTTTTTTAAAGCGTGTGATTAAATAATAAATAGCCTAAGGTCAAAGCTGCTGTACACTTTCAGTTTAGTAACTATGCTAAAGTTTAGGGTGCTTTTAGGATCAGGAGACCTTTATCACCAAACATGAGAAGTATTTGGGAACATCTGTATATTAACATACACACAGCAATATTGCAATTTGTATCTCAGACAGAATTTGTGAATTAATCACTACTTTTTCATTATGTACTCAGCTCTTCAGTGGGACGTTGCACCTTAGTAATTATGTTGCCTGTAGAAATGGGCAACAGAGGCTGATTAACAAGCCTCTGCATCATATTATCATACAGAATAATTCGGACTACAAAGAACCTCTGGAAATCATCTGGTTGAGACCTTCAGTGAAAGCAGGGCCAGCCTCAAGGGTAAATTCAAGTTCAATACAAGGTAACCTGATCCTTCAGGACTTCAAGGTCATGTGTGAATGACGCATCAATATAAAACCTGTTCTGCTACCACAAAAGGCAAGCTGAATAAAGGACTAACTGGTGCTGTCTAATACAGTACTGCCCTGCTCCCACTCTTTCAACTCTTTGATAAGTTGGACAGGTATTAATGTGTACACAGAGGCTTTAGGGTTTCTCTCCAGAAAAATTTATCAAGGCTCCAGAAGGACAATTTTCAAACACTCTTTCCACGTCCCTGCTATTTCTCAGGCTTTCTGCCACAGCTGTAGATCATATCCACTCCTCCAGTTTTTGCTTCTCCTTAAGGAAAAGTATGCAATATTTTTAATTATTTATCCACAAATGTAGTTTTTTCATTTTGCACCAACTTCAGAAACTTAAGAAAATTGCACAGAGTTCTCTTTATAATCTCTCCCTGTTGAGAAAACTCGTTTTTTCAGAAAAGTACAATTCTATTTTTATTTAACTATATTTGTATTACATTCTATATTTTCCAGCATATTAGACCACACGTTTTAAAATTCCCGACTCTACTCTCATCAACCAGAATGCCTGATGTATATTGAGAATAAAATTATTTGCTCAAAGAATATTAAATATATATCTATATATCTATCTCAAGTCCTACAGGAAAGAAAAAAGATGAAGACCAAATTATATCATAAAGAAGCCACCAGAAAAAAGAAACACCACTCTGGTATAATGGATAATATTTTAGTTAGTTTAAATATGTGATTATGACTTGAACGATACGTAGATCAACATTAAAAATACAATATATACATTTTAGGCTGATAAAACACAAGATGAATCACATAAAGTAGTATAGTTTAAGAAAATTATTTTCCCCTACATTACACTGATATAAATGAAGAGTGATTCTGTGAAACCAGTGGAGATATGGCGCACGAGAAATGAATCAAGTCCAACATTTCTTTAATCTAGTCAGCATTTCTTCCCCCATTACCAGACTCACCCTGCATTATCCCCAAACAGAAGGGAGAAAGCAGAAAATTATCACCTGTCGGTGAAAATGGTGACTAATAACATCCCCATCATACCAATTATTTTAAATGTTTTAATGTAATCCTTCATAAGTCGCTACATATAATTAACAGATGGAAAGAAAAAGCCTTACAGGCAAAGTGTTGAGAAGAAATACCTACACAGAGTCACTGCTGAACTTGTTTGACCCAATAGGACATTTCTTGTTAAAAGAACAAAGTAATCCCAGAAAGACTTGGCAAAGAATCTTCCATGAATCCAAGCAATGGATCATACAATAATATAGCAAAAAGGAGAGGAAAACCATAGAGAAGGAGAGGTACTTAGAATAAAGCAAGAATGGGTCCGAGTGATGTCTTTTGACTAAATCACGTGCTTGTTCCCTGTTCTGGGAGCTTTGCTGGGTCCTTGGCCTAGTCACAGTCTCCTTAGCTGAGCTCAAGCAAAGTACAACTGAAATTGTCCATAAACCAGTTAGCAGACAAAAAACCCGCACATTTTTTGCAATAAGAAAAATGCAAGGTTTGTCTTTTTTTGTGCTTTCAGGTCTGCAACATGCAAAACTAGCATAAAAGACACTGATTGTGCTTACAGGGTTTAAAGGACTAGAACCTCTGGGTTTAAAACATGGAGACAAATCATCCAATCTTCCCACAGACCACTGATGACAGCTGTGCTGGTGTGTTGTGTCAGGCCAGTTCCTTTGCTGTACAGAGCCAGTTACTGCTATGGCTCACCAGAAAAATCGAATTTTTCTTGCTTCAGTTTTTGTTTTAACCAAAATAATTGTTCTGAGAAGTTGCTACATAAATTCAGAGAATAGCAGCTTTCTGGGAACAACATTGAACTAATGTCCTCAGAGTATTAGAGGTATTTGTCATTAGAGGCTGTATCTTGGGTAGGTGTTGCACAGTGTCCATGCTAACACTGCCATAATTAAAAAACATGGCCTCGTCTCCTTTGTTTTGCTGCAGAAAAGCTCACCTGCTACTCATGCCATCCAGTTAAATCCTGCCGACATATCCTTCACTTTATTTTTCTTCTATATTGCCAATTTACTGCTGCTAAATACGGTACAACTTGCCCTCTGCCTTTATTTCAATATTCTATGGAAGAAAATGGAAAATAGTAAAATATTAAACCTCTAAACATTTTTTTCCTAAAGCTTTAATAAATTGTTTTAATAATATTACAGAAATATGTCTTGCGATTCAAAAAGTTAAAAATTATTCTATTGCTTTCTACAGGTGTTACAAACATTTCTAGAAAACTAATAAATGCATTTTGTATTCTATTTGATTAAGAAGTGATAATTTCTATTGGATGGGAAGAATAAACTTGTCTGCTGGTGCAGCACCCCTTAATCCGGCCCTTCCAGTGGCACCTGGACTTGTCCCTCGGCTGCTCGAAAAGCACCACCAGCCTGTCGAGATCTTCTGCTGGCTGCTTCCACACCCCAGACCCTGTGCTTGGGGCTGTGATGATGGCTTACATTTTAGCTTTTATATTTTTCAGATTCTGCATTCCCAGTGTGTAACTCTGCAGTGTCCTGCAGCCTGGGAGCTGCTGCTCTCTCATGCTGAGACAGACAGAACAAAGCCTCTCCAGGCTGCTCTCCAAGGACACCCAGCCCGGCCTAGGCCCAAAATGTGTAACCCAGCATCTTGAGAAGGGGGGCAAGCTGAGGGGAAATTACATCATTAGCTAGAGTTTAATTGGTGAAATTGGGTTGAGATGCAAATGGACCAAAGCTATAAAAGTGTGGAGAACTTGTGACTCGGGGTCCATCTTGGGTGTAGCCTTTGGCCTGCCCAGGGTGTGCCTCTGAAGGCCTTTCAAATAAATATCCACCTTTATTCCCTTCCTCCTGTCCAGTCTCTGTTTCTAGGTTGGCCTCTTTAGGCATCAGTGATACTTCTCTAACCCACGAACAGGGAGAGAGCAGGTTGAAGCACCTCGCTGCTGACAGCTGCACATACTAAGTAGACATGTAAAAAGTCTTTTTTGTCTCCTTGCATTGGTTCAAACTCTGCTCTCAGGAGTGACAGAAAATGAGTTAATCTCTCTCCCCTATTTGACTTTGTGCCAGTTTCACTGGCCCATTCCTACCCAGGCAGCTTTAAAAGAAACCAATTCACTAGGCCTTTTAAAGGCATATTCCCATTCTCTGTTCATTTTACTTACCCCACTTGTGAAAGTGGATTATAAAGAGAAAGAAAAGTGAAAATGAAAGGCAAAAGGAGATTAATACAGTGCCTGCCTCTACAGGAGCAGAGCCCTGAAGATTGCACATCTCCATTCCTTGATGTAACGTTATAAGATGCTTTGACCTAACACACCACATTATTTATAAATTATACTGAATATGCACTATGATATATTTGAAAAGATACCATTAAAGGAACTTCACACATGGGAAGGGCATATAGGCTTTTTGATCAGAAAGAGAGGACATTAAAATAAAAAAGTCTCAAATCTTAGTTGGAGATGTAAAAAAAAAATTAGTTCGCTTATTAATAAGAGAAGTTGCATTTTCATAAGGTTCTTCTTCCAGTATCATGATCAGAATTTTAAAGGTGGCCTGGACCATGTGTTCATATTTCTGATTAGGTACCCATATTTTGACAAAGGCAGTTTTCCTTGTGATCTCTCTGAACTTTTGAATTTTCCACATTAGAAAGTCCAATATAAATATAGTAGAACCTTGATATTATCAATTTTAATTCTTACTGATTTTGAAAACACTTCACATTATATGATGCTTCTCATTCATGAAACTAAAATTATTAAAATGAATAAAGCAATAAACGTAAGCTTTAAGAGGTTAATGATGTAATAAGCAAAGGGAAAGGGAATTCAGAGGAAAAATAATTAAAGCAGTTCTACAAAAATAATACAAATACAAAGCTTCCAGGAGCTTTGCAATATACTGGGGGAGGAAGGAAATAAAGCACTGCCAACAAGTCACAGGTATACAGCTTGACAGAGAGTGACAATGTTGCCAAGAGGAAGTGATAATGGTTTGGTATCCATAATTCATTCATCTCGAGGGATGCAAGATTACGTAATGTAGGGCACTGCTGTATCCTGATTCATTAGTGAGTCCTACAGAGTATTTTCTGCATTCATAACTTGGGGAAGTGCATGAGACACAGAGCCACTTTGTAAATTACTGCCTCCCATTCTCCTGACAGTGCTGGATCTCTCAGGGTTTGAAGTTCAATCTCATATCAGTGGTAAGACAGGGTGAAAGTCTGAGTGACAGCTCAATCATCATTGCACAGACCAATCAGAAAGACCAGGATTAATCACACTGGTGTTGAAAGACGGAAAAATGAAGAGCAGATACACTTCCCACCTGATCATTCGTTTGCAGTAACACAAAGGGTGATGGAAGCTTGAAGGAGACACAGATAAAAGTGGCAGCAATAAAAATTGGCACAGATGAAATATGGGGCTCGGAATAGGGAGGTGAGAATTTGAAGAGTTCAGAAGGAATAGCAATTAAACAAGGTGAGAGTGTGAGTGTGTTTGTGAGCATGAACATGTTAAAGAACAGTGGGCATAGACATGGCAAGTGAAAGAAAAAGGGATGGTGAGAAACCAAAAATAAGGTCAACGAAGTAACAGTGTTGCACTGTAATGAAAAAAGAAGAAAGAAAAATCAATTTGGAAAATGACAGATTATTGGAGGGGGTGGTAGTGCTTCAGAATAGAGAATGAATCCTAAAATTTTAAACAGGGAAGTTCAATATGAGTGAAAAAGAAGGAAATGAAGTATGGAGTGGCCAAGAGAAATTAGTGATACCTATCCAAATTAAAACACACCTCTGATTTCCACTGAGCATAAAGCCTTAGAAGATCTTTTTTCCTACACATAGTCTCACATTTTCCAACTAGAGAAGTGCAAATGTAATTCATCATGTAAACCACTGTGACTTACCTTCCCTTCATCCCAACCATGAGAAAACATGTGGGACACCCCGATATTTCCAAGATGTATCTATATGACTTTTATGCCACAACAACAGCTCTAAAATGAGTGAGCTCTCAAAGCTCTATCTCTGGCTTTGAGAGCTGGGTTGGGTCCAGGCTGTGCAATCAAGAATGCCTCCGGTAAGAGCTGCTCTGTAGACCCTTGGGCTGGGGAGGGTCTACAGAGAGAACAGGGAGAAGATATTTGCGCCGTCCCTGGCTTTCCTGCCTTTCAGGATAAACTACAATGGGTCAGAGAAGGTACAATGGACATGTGCTCTTCCTCAGTTTGGCATCATGACTTGACTTCTCACTTAACTCCCAATTCACCCAAACCCACAGGTGTAGTCATGAGGCTCCATGAGGGCACTCAAGAAACCCCAGGGCGGGAGGGCTGATGGCCTCAGAAAGCCTTGGGTCCACCAGGGAGGCCCAGAGGGGGCTCAGGACAGCTGTGCTGGGGTCCCATGGCACTGGGGGAGGTGCTGAGCTGAAACCCTTCGTGCCAAGCTCGATTTGGCTCTGCAGCACTGTACAGAACAGTCAGCAGACAGCACACATTTCACACGCATATATTTGGAAATTACCAAAATCAAAGCAATGCTAATATTTTGAAAAGCTAAACAAGTACATGTAGATGCTTGAAAGCCTTTATTTTTATTCATTTTATTTTTAACAGTGCCAAGAAAAGTGACTTTCTTCAAGTTCCATGTACTTTCTAGTAACAAATGCTACTGAAGTGAGTCTGTGCCACCCACACAAAAAAGCAGTTAGTGGCTCTCCCAAGTCTGGGGTAATGAGAGTTACTCAGACACCAGGAAAAAAATCTACTCAGTGCTTTGAAAACAACTAGAACTGGGAATAATTCATTCCAAATACTCTGTTTCTCCCATCCAAGTATGGCAAGCTATGTACATGTGCTCTATAAGATGGAATTTGGAAAAAATCAACAATGTATCAATCAGGTACCTCATGAGATGGAGGATCAGATAGCAGGTGATGAACACCTCCAAACAGCATGGAAAGAAAATGCATTCTCAAAAACATAAAGAAGGCACTTGCACTGTGTTAACATCTCATGGCCAGCCAAAAGTCTGGGAAAGCTCCTTTGCCCATCAATCTGAGACTGCCTTCAAACTGCTTCCAGCTTTGCTTAATTGCTCTCTTCCTGTAAGTGCTTGACAGTTTGACAGAGACTGCATTCCTGAGTAATCCATCCTTTTCGTTTGGTTAGAATGAGGTTTAGGGCGTGGTCAATAAAGGGAAATCGGGAAGGAATATTTTGCATTGAAATACTGGCACACAATGACACAGAAAGGGATTATTAATTAGTGCAAATAACTGACAGGAATTCTTAGTGGCAGCACTTTATAGCTGTGTCCATGAAATTGAAATCCTGACATCTCCCCTCACAGAAAAATAACCTGCTTTGCACAGTGGACTTGAACCTAGCGGAAAGAAAAAAAAAATCTTTTGGTAACATCATCTATCACGGACAAAAGGGGAGATACAAAAGACTGAACTGAAACCTAAGGACAAAGCACTTGGCTCCCTTTCATTCTCTTTTATTTAACTGTGGCCATCCAGCCGCTGTCTCTCTGACCCACTGAAGTGCCTGGCATATTCACAGCACTTCAGGCTCCCCCTTCCCCGTGCCTGTCCCTGTGTCCCGGCCATCCCCCATCAGGGTCCCCCCACAGACACAGACACACCAGTGCACCCAGCGTTCCCTGTCACACTCCTCAGGAACTGACTCACCAGTATCAGGCCTGAGAAGTCTTGCAGAAATGTTGTGCTTTAAGCACAGGAGGCTTAGCAGGTGTCACCAGCAGGAGTGAGACTGCTAATTGAGCACTTCCCAATAACTTATTGATGTTAATCCAGTCTCCCCGAAGAAGGATGTCAGCAGCAACACTGACAGCTATGTACACAAGAAACAACAAGAGATAACAGAGCAGCAGAGTTGGGACAAATATTAATGACACTGTTTTTCCCTGAACTCCTCTGAATACAGACCATGCACAGCATTTGTCCAAATACACGGATGACAAGACGACACCTTAAATTACAAGAAGGAGAATCAGATTTCTCAAATTGCTATGATTTGAAGCATCTGGTTCTATTAAAAATAAGCAAAGCTCAAGGGAAACCCATTACTAAATGTCCATGTATTGGGGTCAATGATAAGCTCTCATAGGAAAACTAAGCTATCAATTTCCCTTTCGACAGAGAGTGTTAACATAAGAATTCTTAAAGAGTTTTTTGATCAAACATATCCCCTCAGATAAGGGAAAGCTACACAGAACCATTATCTTCATTGACATGATAATATGCAATGGTCAAAAATGAACACTTTCAGAAAGTCCTGTTTTATACAGAAATAGATCATTATAGCAAGCTTTCGCTGTTGAATTGCTAATAATTTTAAATTCATCTATGGCACCTATTAGAGTATTTTCCTGTGTGTATTTCCAGCATGTGATGAAGTAAGGAACCTGCAGTTTGGATACATGATGGCTGGTGGCATAAAAACAAAAAGACTCTATGCAAGAGACCCTCTATGAGCACAGCACAGAAGTACTACACTGGATTCTAGAGCTGACACTCTTTTTTGTTTGTACCTGAATCTATGACTATGATATGTTCAAATACGCTCTTTTGTCTCAGAGAAAATGATCTAAATTGCCTTTAACTGAGTTTCTGGAGAAACTGTTGCTGTCAGCCTAGGAATTTTGCCCATCTTGGAATGAAGGACAGTTTTTTTAAAGCCACTGCCGTCTTGACTGGTGGGTTCAATTGTTATTTCCTGGAAATCCTTATAGATTTGTGTGGTTATTATAATTCTTGGCTGTAGTTCTTTCTTTTAGAGAGTGACAATTCATTGTTTGCCTAGCAAAATTTGGAAACTGCCCAAAACTCCAGAGATGCCACCATGAATCTATTGCATGCAAGTCCTATGGTTCTATAAAGTAGGTATCTTTTTTAAGAGTCAATGGATAGAAATGAATACAATAATCCAAATATCAGAAATGCCAAAGAAATATTTTTAACATCTTTATCATTAGTAGTGACTACACTATTTTTAAGTGGAATGACTCAGTCTTGTCAGCCTCTGCACGTCATTTTGGGATCACAGCACTGCCCAGAGTCTTTCCAGAAGTCACTTGCTGGTTTTCATCAATGTTGTCTTCACACAAGTAGCAAATCAGAATAACTTTGCAATACAATACAACGGCATTGGTACCCTCTCAGTAACTGCTGGAGCCCGAGTGTCCACCAGCTGCAGTCCAGAAACTGCCCATCGTGTCTGCCTTTGCAGCCAGTTTGTGTTCTAAGCTGCTGCAGTATGTATTCAGTGCAAAGCATATTCATGGTTATCCTGACCACACATTTGGATTACAAAGGATGTTCCCTTGCCATGCTTGGATTACTTCAATTTACCAGTGAATTTACCCAACTCAAGCTTTTGAATATACAACCTGCAAGCACACAGCCTGCAAGAGCAGGCTGCCTGGAGCTGGTCAGGATGACCAAGATTCAACATTTCCAAGTTGTTACTGCACATAATCTCATGCTCTTTTACAACCAGCTGCTCAGCACCCTGAAATGCAGATGCCAGGGCAAAAGCACAGTCGAGGCTCATGGAGGGGCTGGAGCTGGGGCAGAGCAGCTGCTTCAGGCTCCTGCTGCAGCCCAGTCCCAGCTGAGCCAGGGGATGATGCTGATCCACTCACCATCCTACCAATGGCTGAGGCAGCATTTCTCACATCTGCTAAATGCCCTTAGCAGCACACTTCATGTTTGGGAAAGAAAGCCATGCTCTGGCACTGCCCTTCGGAGGCTGGAAATCCCATTTGGCTGCAGCACCTGCCAGGGGCTCCTCAGTGATCCAGGCAGTGAGATGACAGACCTGAGGACTCTATTACTGGCTCTCCTACCTACTGTGGATAGCCAGAAAGGAACACAGAGTTGTTCCCTGCTTGGTAAATATTCTGAGACCTACCAGTTTTGTCACAAAGAGCAAATCTCTGCACTTAGGTATTGGGGACCAACAAGAATAAGGTTTTAAGCATCAATAGTTACTATAAATTCATACTACTTGTTATACAACGATGTCATCATTTTAGTAAGGCATTAGTGCTGTAGCTGTTCTGGCTCTTTTATTGCTGCTTCAGATTTAATTGTAATTCTGAACTAAATTTTAAAAGCCTTCCATCTGCTAAGAAAACCTGGCATGGGGGTACATCTCATGACACTCTCTCCGCCCTCTCTCTTTCCCAAAATTCTCATCGTCTCCAAATTCTCTCAGCCCTTCACTCCTTGCATTTACTATCATACCACAGAAGTGAAGAAGTGTCAGCACACAGGGTTTAGCCATCATTTTCTGAGTCAGTAGCCCTGAAGAACATTTTCTCACATGAAAGTCATGCTGACTTGAGTCACGCGACCGCAGCCCCTCACCTCTCATTTCACCGCCACAAGGGCCACATTTAGAAAAGTAAAGCAAGCTAGAGTTGCAAAAATCAGTGTCAAGCAAAGTGTGTGGCTTATCACATCCACTCACGCCAGCCAGCAAAACCAGCAGCAGCAGAGGCTATAATTGATTCATGAGGTTCAGTCTACACAGCAAGAAGGTGTTGCCTAAGCAAACACCAGTCCTACACTCACCAAATGCACTTTTTTCCAGATACAGGAAAATATAGACTGTAACTGAGCCAGTGCTAAGGAAAGAAAAACATTAAATAAGGCTGTAAGCCTGAAAGAGAATTAGGCAGAACTGTAAAGAACACTTGGGAATTCTTTCTTCCACAAAAAACCCCAACGTGTTTATGTCATCTAGACACTAAGTAGATTTCTTTGAGGAAAAACTGTTACTTTATCTGAGTAAACATGTCAGTCAAAAACAACAACCAGCAATTTACAAAAATGATGCTCAATTATTTAACACTGAAAGAGTTACATTCCACAGGGAGAAGTGTTTTTATTTACACGCTGTATCTAGAGCAGGTTTAGGCTGAGATGGAGTAACCATAACAAATACTACGGGTTCTGCTAATTCAGCAAAACTCCCCAGGCCTGGGACTGCCGTTTAAAGTATGTTTGGCTGCAGTTTCACCGTGTGGCTCATTGCCACATCCAACTCCTCACTCCATGTGTCTTCCAAGACATCTTCTAAAGAGCAAGAGGTTTCCTCAAAGAAAAAGAGAGATTCCCCCTTTTTAGTGGAATAAGGCAAATCCTTAGAGTAAGCTAGGCTTTAGCTTTACAGATCCTTGAGAACTCCTATTTATTTCACAGTGCTCAGCACATCACCTGATTAGGCTTCAAATCATTAAAAATAGCTGCACACAAAAGGAAATGATGGAATTACACATTGCTCCCCTGTTATTGAGGTTTTGATTACTGCAGGCTAATTTTCTCATTGTACTTTCGTGGGGTTTCTCCTAACTTAACATTCTTTTAAGGTAGCCTGTGTTGAGGGAATTATCTTGTTTTTCAAAGCAAATTTCAGCTGATTACTAAGTATTTACATACTGTAATTTGAATGTCTAATTATACAATTAGTGTAAATACACGTAATATGGTTTATTTTTCACAAAAGCTGATAAGGTACATTGCTTTTTGCATTCCAGTGTTACGAGATTTTCATTGCTTGTAATACACAATCCAAAAATTCACATGAAAAGCTTCCAGTAAAAAGTGTTTATTTATCAGTTAACAGTTTCCAAGTGATTTGAAATGTACTTCATACCATAAACCAAGAAAAGGTATGTGCCTTCTTCCTGCAGACTAGGGCTCACAACCACACCTTCCATTCCTAAATGTAAGAGTTGCCCCTGTTTTTCCTTGCAGGACTTGAGGGTACATTTCTGTCCACCTCAAACTCCCCAGCACCGAGTGAGAATTCACCTTTTAACTGCAGAACCACAGCACTGCTGGCCCAGCAGACATTTCCCTGTAACTCACACTGACATTTATGATAATATCCTGGATGAAATAAAGAAAAGTGCACTTGGAAAGATGAAGGGAGACAGTGCCCCTCCAGTCCTAGAGCTGCTCCCTTTCTAAGCAGCTATAGATAATAACTTCCTAATGAGAGGGCGGCAAAGTGCTCCTTTACTCTCAGCTGCTGAAGCAACAATGCATCAGCACCAAGCTGCAGAAAGCTACCAGCCTCCTTTGCTCCTCCTCAAGAATCTCTAACATCTTTCCTCAACTAAAGTTGACGAAATCCAGGCTTCAAATGTCATGGTATTTCCTTAAGTCTTATAAAATGTAATCTATTAGCAAAGAAAAATTTAAATCAATGTGTTTGTGAGCAGACTTTTGCACTCCATTGGCACATCCATTCCCCATGTCCAAGCAGGACACACTTCCAGATTTTTTTTTTCAGAACTTGACTTTATTTTAATTAAGCATATAGAGATCATATTTAAACAATGTGGAAAGATCAATTACGTAAGAAATAATTCTGAATTATATGTTATGAAAAGATTTCTTTATCTATATTTCCTTAACCTAGTATTCACCTCACAGTGGAAAATGACTTCAATAGGATATTGGATTTTACAGCACCTTAGAAAATAGCATCAAGATTTCATGAGACTAAATCTCAGGTTGTCAACGCGAAACTTCAACTTTAGCAGCCACTGCCATTCTCCCCATGTCTTTTATGGAAACTTCCTTCACAGAAATTAATTTTAAATGCAAATTAAACCCAAGGAGCTGGGCACTGACCTCCATGCCAGCACTAAGAGCTAAGAGCCCTGTCCTGATATGAGCACTGGAGGAGCCTGTTCCTAAGGTTCCATGGCTAAAACTCTGCAAGTGTACAGTATTTTCCCAATGTACACACCAGATTTTGCTATCCTTGAACACCCAGAAATATATCTTATCCTGAAAGTAAGATAAAAGACAGGACTACTTTACAGTTGCTTTCTATTCTTTTTAAAAACCAGGACACCATTAAACCATGGTAAAAAACTTAGTCTTTCATACATAATGCTAAATCTAACCTGTGACATAGTATATTGTGAAAAAAGAAACCAAACAAGAAAAAAAAAAAGAAAGAAAAAGGATATTTATTTCATAAATACACTGCACCACATCTGAATAATTTCAAAAATACATTTTCTAAAATTCTGGGCCTAGCAATAGAATATAGTCAAGTTATTAAAGATGCTGAACATATACTTAATTTTCAGCTTATTTTTATGCCCCCCTGGCCTCAGTGAGATTTAAGGACACATATAAATTTTCTTTTTAATCAAGACCTCATTTATGAGGATAATAATGCCTTTACAGAGTGTATTTTTCTACTGTAAGATGCAACACACAAACCAAATGTGAGGAATATCATCTTTGGCAGCATTCCCTAAGGGAGTCTGGATCTATAAACACATGGATGTAATGCGTTTGTTAAGGCAATTCTTCTTCCATTCTCTGACAGTTATAATATAAATAACATTTTCTCCTTAGGAAGCAATCCAAATACAATCAAACCAGTGTATTAATATCCGTTAAAGTAATCTTCAACTTTGTAACTGGTTTAGAAGTCTGTTTTGTGAGAGACTGTAAGAAGCTGGACTCAGACATGAGGTAGGAGNNNNCATCCCATCCCATCCCATCCCATCCCATCCCATCCCATCCCATCCCCCTCGCAGTGCTGGGGCAGCTCTGCTGTATCTCGAGTTCCCTTGCCATGGAAGGCAGAGATATCCCTCTGCCATTCTTTGACAGATGCTTACACATTATTCTTTAACTCTAGCCTGCTCTTTGCTCTTTCAGTTCTCTCTCAAACAGCCCTCACAAGTCAGGAGTCTGATCCCAAAGCCTGGCCAGAGGGGAAGGCAGGATGCAGCTCCTGGTCCATACTCTGAGCTGTTCTCCAGGAGAACGCATTGCTGAGAAACTGGAAGAGGGGCCACGTCCAGCTCAGGTGTGAAAGTCACACCAGCTTCCATCCTCTGCCACTTAAAAACACTTCAATCCCTCAGAAAATCTAAGTCAGGCTCTCAGGTCTAGTTAAGTGAGGCTGGAAAAATCTCTTTGTATCAGCCGGAATGAATTGATTCAGTCTGTATCAAAATGAAATAACTCACAAATAAACACAGTCATGCCAGTCACTCATTTGTATGTGCTGGGCTAACGAGCAGATATTCAAAAGAGCATGACAAAAGAGACAGAACTCGGCCTGGGTTCAGAGGAACACAAGGAATCCCTAAGATGGTTTTTTTCAAAAACTTGCCAGTTAATCAGGAAATACACAGAAGCACAGAATCAACAGATTGGAAAATTCAGCAAAAGATCCAGAAGTTGGAAAAAATGTGGGTTGTGAATATTTTGTTCAAATTAATATTCTGGCAGCTACATTTTGAACAAGATATAATTTGTATAAGGCACCTTCTGTTAAATTTGTGGCACAGAATTACAAGGACCAATCCAACTTGAAATCAAACCATGGATTTGCATCAGTACATCTATTTACCCTAACTCCCAGGCCTAAACTACTGAGAATGAGATTTTCAAAACCAGAGAATGCATTTAAACACTTAAAAATATATTTCCTTCAAAAATGAAAGATGTATTTTATCTCTCCAAAGAAACAAAAGTAAAAAGGCCTGCTTAGTCTTGAACCAGCTCTAACAGCCATTGTTCTACATATTAATTTTGTACAACACATAAATTCATAGCTAGCCATGAGGTTTTAGGAGCAGACTTAAGGAAAGGGCTAATCTATCAGCTATCTTGTCAACTTTATATTTAGAGAGATGAAGGCAGAGGTATTAATCTGTCAAATTCAAAGCCAAGGATGATATTCTCTTCTGCAGTATGGCTGAATCAAATTTTTTTTAGCCATGCATATTATTTTTGAGTACTTACTACAAAGTTAAATTACTTTGAGAAGGGTATGTAGCACAGCAGTGACAAAATAACCTGGTGGCCATATACAGCTGGCAAACTATAACTTAAAGGAAAATTAATGACTGACTGTTCTTGATGTAATATGAAAACTAATGGAAAATAAGACATATTAATCTTTAAAACAAAACAAAAAAACCCCCAGGAAAGTTATTTTCACTTTATTGCAACACTTATGCATGCTACAAACGTTATTTCAGTTCTGATCCAATGTTTTACATATCTCAGTTTCTGCTCCTGTTCTCATTAACAACACCAGCCGCACTCGTTATGCTCAATACAAATGGCCAATACCTGTCAATGTAAGCAGCTTTTTCCTTTCCCATCAGTGATGTTGATTTTTCAGAGCTATCCTCAGCTGTTCTATGGCACAAACATTATTTTCCAAACCCCACAAACCGGAATGGTTATTACAACCAGTGATTCAGACAACAACCTTTTTAATGTCAGGCAGGCTTTAGAGGCCAGCCAGCATTAGCTGGAGTGCACGAGCTCTCGAGAGCGACGCCTCTGATTCCAGCCACAGCACCAGGCCACTTTACAGCTTAATCATCAGCAGTTTGCCCAAACTCATCTTTTATGTATTCACTGAGGTCATACCTTGGCAACTGGATGACACATAGTGGGCATACACCTGCTCTATAATTCAAAACAGCAAAACACACTTCAGCTGTGATGGAAAGGGTGGTGTGTATCTGATATTTGCTTCTTTTCCCTCAATATAAATAGCTTTGTTAACCAGTTCCACATTATCACGATCCAAGCAGCTTTTATATTTTAACAATCATATAGTCTGATTAATATAATAAGATTAGAGAGAAAATATTTCCAGGTCACTGCAGCAGATGAATTTGGATAATCCTAAAGACAACCCTGAAAGTTATACCAAAAAGATCAAGAAGTCTGTAAGACTCGTGAAGAGTGTGTTGCAAACCAGACTTTGGAAGAACCCTATTCAACCTCCTCTGTTGCTTAATAGAAATTTATTCATCCTACAAGCAGTAGGAATTATCCAGTCTCTTTAAGTGACTTTAAATAGGGAAACGGTGCCCAGATCAATTTGATTTTAACTAACTTTATCTAAAAAACTCCTGTCAGACTCATTGAATCTGTGCTACAGTCAAACGAGGTGTTCTATTTTCCAAGCATGTGATTCCTTTCTACTACACATGAAACCTTTTTCTATCTCATCAAGGAGCAGAAAGAAAAAAACACTTATGGAAGATAAATTGCAAAGGATATGAAGTTGCATAACTGACTTTAGAAAAAATTGCTTTATATCGTTCTGTTTGACATATAATTCTTTTTCCTCTTCGTGGGTAAATTGTAAAAGTATTTCTAAACAAAGTTTTATCCTGAGCTCATCAGTATGCACATTCTGTGCTCACATTTAGTATCTATTTATAAAATCAATTCTGTTCAGGGCTTTGACAAACAAAACTGAAATGCAGCTGTGCGACATGTTGATAATTTTCATTAGTTCTAAAAAGCCTCAACAGAAATTACAATCTTACTTGTTATGACCAAATAACCCCAGGGAACCCACAGGAAAGGTGACTTTTCTATATGATCTTATTTGTTAATGGAAAAAAAGAAGGGGGAGGAAAGAAGTGGATAAAAATTGAAAGTAAAATGATGAAAACTTTAAAATCACAGATGTACACACTTGAAGCTGTGCTGACTAGAGAGTCTTCAGTATCGCTGTCAGAGACAAATATATATTGAATTACCCTTGCATTATTTGCACATCCTTTATTACCCTGGAAGAGTGTTTGCTCAAATTTTGAATAAGCTTGTTGCTTGAAAATCTGAAAACCTCACGGTATTTAATATAAAGAGCCAAAATTCAACAACTACATTTCCGAACAAACATATCCATATCTGGTGTGTAAAAAATTAAAAGTAAAAAAAGTGTTTATAATGATTCCTTTTCGAGAATTACATCATAGTAAAGAAAATCACAAATGCTAACTAAGTCTTCAGAGAAAATGAAACAAATTAATTTCATCATTAAATTGTCTTTAAATAACAGTTTATAAAGTAATAGAATAGAATCAATGTTTATATCCCCTTTTCCTATGTTTGATATGTTTGATGGCTGTTACACTTTTCCCTGACTAATATTTGGGGGTAAGGGTGTGGTAATTCTGTATCCTTGGAATACGATGCTTTTTAAATTCTGCTGAAGAACTACCTACATTTCTTTTTTTCCTAGGAATATTTGTTGATTAAAAAAAGATCAGTCTGAAGTATTTCTAGGCATCATAATTACAGAAGAGCTGCCAAAAAATCAATAATAAAAATACCCTAATTAAACAGTTCTTCTAATTTAAATTATTAAAATTTCAGTCTTTTGGGGTTGTTTCCTAGGGTTTTATTTCATTAATTCCCCTGGCTAAACACAGTCCCAGAGCAGGCAAACATCAAATCTCTGAGAGTAAAACAGCAGCAGTGGTTTTCTAAACATGCACAGACCAGTTCTTTTTAAAGCCAGCTCTGAAAAGCAGACAGGCAAAGGCAGCAGCAATCACAGGTTCCAGGGTGCATTGATTTCAATGTGTAAGAACTCTGAGGATCCACCAACCAATCCTTTACACAGCATCGATATTTTTTACAGAAGTCACTTTTGAAAATGAAACATAGTTTCGTAAAAGTAAATAAATATTTTTCCATTTTCTTAATTTTCTAAATATAACAATATACAGGAAGTTGGTTGGCTTTTCCCTTTTTGATCCATTTTAAATGCCCCTTAAATTTGCACGTTTTTGTGCAAACTGCTATTTCTTTAATTCCCTAAGAGAGGTAATGAGGACTGGTTTCTCTGTAATTCTAGTGTGATATTTTTCTGGGTGGTTTTCAAAGTACACAGTATGTAATTAGGGATAATGCAGTCAGTTCCTTTGTTTTCTGGAGAATACTCAATTTTTTTTTTTTTTTTTTAAATTAAGGACTTTAATTAGGTTTGTTTTTTTTGGTTTTTTCCCTAAGTAAATGCTATGTGATTGGACATGGAGAGTGAATTGATGCTTTTTCACCTGAGAGTGTTTATACTTTAACAACCCTGACAATATCTGTTTTTAAACCAAGTCCTGCAGAGTATTTAGAGAGAGCAAAGATTTCTTCAGCTCAGATGCAAATGATTTAGAGAAGAATGACAATTAGGAAACCGATCACTGCTCAGATCTTCCTTCAGGACAGGTGACCTAAGCCAGTAAGAGCCACTTACGAACTGCAAAAAGCAAAATCTGAGTAAAAAACTCACTCTTGTTCAGCAGGATCACTCCACTGTGCCTATTCGGCCATACTTTTGAAGATAACGAAAACAGAATTCTCTTCAGTTTCAGTGAAAAAATGACTGTGTTCAGCAGCTCTGAAAATCAGGATAACACTAAATGAATGCTTTTGAAATAATTATTGGGTATAAAAAGCCTACACTGAATAGCAAAATATGCTTTTGTGAAAAAAATATCACAACACCATACTCATGTGATTTCCCTTTGCACAACAGAACGGCAACAAGTGCCTAGGAGCAACTCTCTGAAGCGTAGACCCAAGTACTGTGCTGCTAATGATTTCACAATGCACTCCTACCAAATAGGTATAATCCTTAAATGGTTGTACTCAGCAGCAGAAAGCAGAATACATGATATGTGGAATAATAACATATTGATTTACAATCTCCTTCTAACTGCAGTTGTACTTAAAGATCCACTGTGAAGAGAAAGTACTAGAAAATTCCAACCCTCTTCATTTTGTGCAAATCATTATATGAACATTTAATCAGGAAACGTGGGAGAAGACTGTAAAAATCTGCTCCTGTTACTACTTAAAATTAACATGCACTCAGTTATTTGGGAAGCATCCTCCAGATCACTCATCCCATAAGGACCCACGGTGCACTCTTTTCACTTCATTCTTCCTCCTTTGCCTCAGTTTGCTTTGCTTTGTGTTTGCTGATACATTTTATTCAAACTGAGAAGACTAAAGCCCTGTTTTCAGTGTTCTCCAGAGATGTAAAATCCTATTGATGAGCATCCCTTTCCAGTCCTGGAGACAAGCTACCTTCAAATAAACACAGTGAGCTCTACAATCCACCCCTTGGATGCATTAGCATTGCCTTTTTTCCCAATGACATTTAGTTATTTTAATTTTGTTTGATATCAGAAAAAGAAATATTCTAAACAGTGCTCTCATGGAAGCTTGCACATACACTGGATTAGAAAAACAATATTGTTATCCTCATAATAATAATGTAACTTTAGCTTGCAGGTAATACCAATGTAAGTAATGTTGAAACAAATTCTTTAACAGTAGGTATTAATAAAATAACACATAGTGATTACTCACAATAAGTTGATATATTCCTTTGTTAAAATTTAAAAATAACCCTTTGGTATTGCTTGTTCACTGTTGGTTTGGTTCCAAAAAGTCCAGAAAAAGGATCTGTTTCCTGTACATGCTATATTATGAATATTATTAGTGGAAAATTAATAAAATTATTAATAAAGTCCCAAAGTTTTATTCTAAAGTAATTTTTAATGGGATTTAGGCTGTTAAACGACCAGACCTTTTCTCAAAACTTTTATACTGAGTATTTTTGCCTTGATCAGTCATGGAATGAAGACTCAATTTACAAAATTATTTTAATGTAAACAATACTGAATGCCACTTGTAAATTTAGTGGAAAGTCACTATCATTGGTACATTTACCAAGTCACCAGTAAAAAACCATACTGCTAGGACTTAATGTTTTAAAAAGATCTTGCAGAATTTCAGACTTCCCTTAAAACATCTGGTAGTATAAATATTCCTTTAACCATTACTTTCTTGTTTTACTACAAGCTGAAATCCTGCCCCTGTCATTCAGGGAAAAAAAACCAAACCTCTCCAAAGCCTGGAATACTGTAAAACTCACGGGAAAAAAATATCTGCAATGCAGAAGACCTGCCAAACCATATCTACAAAAAAGACAGGAATAACAATATCAAATCTATTTCAAAAAGGTAAAAACACAACTTAGTTTGCTGCCTTCTTGCTTGAAATTTATGTTCAGTTACTATCCAAGCACACAATAAAGGAACTTCTCTGAATAGGAAATGAAGAGTCAAGCACCATCTGAGAAGTCTCCTATAGACTTCCTGCACATTGTCTGTGAGTCTGCAAATGCTGACATTTTAGCCTACACATTTCTCAAGTTAAACTGCCAGATAAACAAAGGAGCTTTCATAGTTGGACCAGTTATTCATTCTCTTAAATGAAATGTAACCAAATCAAGTCAAATTTTTGTCATTCATCCACCATCTAGATTAAAAGATTCACTTCTACAGTCTTAAACTGCTGCCATGGATCAGATCACTGGGAGAAAACCATACACTCTTAACCACTGCTGACTGTTATTATTAAAAAGTTTGCCAAAGGCTTTTTTCCATTTTCAAGTAGTCCCACAGTACTATGGATTCCCATCCCCACATTTACTATTAGTACATTTTCCCTAAATAATAAATCTTCCTCTT
Organism: Pachycephala philippinensis; assembly: GCA_013397055.1. Lineage (NCBI taxonomy): Eukaryota > Metazoa > Chordata > Aves > Passeriformes > Pachycephala > Pachycephala philippinensis. The sequence continues at coordinate 168,204 of VWZT01005430.1, forward strand.
TAAAAAGATTTATCACCTTTTTGGGAACAGGATATATAGTACAACACTCATTCAGAGGAAAGGAATTGAGATTTTTTAGCATTAAAACAAAGAAACTACAGGTCCATATTTGACACCTTTAGGTCTTACACAAACAGTTATTGGTTCTAATTTCTAGTGAGAGGGTCTCACAGTCAGAGCTGGACCCAAGATTGTGGGAACAGGGCCTGATGCTGACTCTGGCAAGGTGCTGCCTGAGACCATGGAGGCAATTCCACAAAATAAATCAAAGGCTGAGCAATTGATCCAGAGAGTGAAATTATGAGATACTGTTTAAACTTGTTGTTATAAAAATCAAGGATCCTAAAAAGGGAAAAACAGCTCATGATCAGGAATGGGGGCACTGGTGCCTACACATGTTATTTCTCTGGACAAGAGGCACACTATACATGAGGGGGCTGGCAAAAGCAGGGCTGCTGACACGGAACAGGGTTTACATAAAATAAAGTTTGTAGCAAGCAGACTGAGCTGAATCAAAGTCTTCTTGTATTTAAGACAGGAGCAAATAAACCCCTCGGCCATTAAAGAAGTCATGAAGCCCTGTGATTTTTGCCATACAAATCTGCTGTTTGTCATCCCAACACAAACAATTTGGCAGCTGCAGTTTCTGTTTATGGTACTTTTCAGATGGGATGTCACTGTCTCAACAAGAGACAAGAAATGAAAACAATGACCTATGATATGCACTTCCACCATGTGGCCTACAGCTGGTAAATCCAAAGCTAAAAACAAACATCCAAAACCTTGCTAAGTTCTTCAGGCTTACAGGAAACCAACACTGGAAATGCAGCAAGAGAGATCTAACTTGCAACTGAGCTATCCATGCAGGATGGAACACAGATTTTGGAAGGAGTTTGACAGAGCTGGCTACGAGCAGAACACATGTATTTCACAAAGAAACAATCAAAATGCTGTGTGCCTGAATTAATTGCTTTGGGGCCAGGACATCACTCACAGGTTGAAACAAGAGTCAGATAATGCAATGAGAATATCATCAATGGAGAACATACTCAAGTCCCTCAGGAATATATTCAGTGAAATACATGGTTTTCTATTCCAAAATTCAGGCTAACTTCAAGTCAGTTATTAACAGAGCACTGCAGATTAAAAAAATGCCAAGGTTTGCTTCATTATAAAGAAAGTTGTTTAACTTTTCCAGTCAGCTCACATCACAGGTTTCTGTTCTATGATCACCCTTGTCATACTGACAATGACAAAAAAAGGACACGTCAGAAATTCAAGGAAGGATACTGTTTCTGGAAAGGCAAAAACACAATAGGAAAAGGAGAAAAAAAAAAAGTGGGGGCAGAAGCAAACAGGGAATAGGGAAAAGGAAAAAATGGAAAAGAAATAAAAGAGGGAACTATCCTGATATCATAAAATTAAAAAAAGCTTGTATTAATGTTAATGCCCTTAACAAATTCACAGTCCTCTCAGAGGTTTGTGACTTGAAAATATCTTACACACAACAGCCAGGAAGCTCTCAGAAAAACAAATCAGACAAGCAGCAAAGGGCAAAAGTGTGCAGTTGTGTCAGCTCCTGAGAAACAGAGGGACTGGCCATTAGTGCAAGCATTTGGGTGAAAGAAATAGATAGGCATGCAGATACTCTGAGCAGAGCAATTAGATAAGGCTCCCACTGATATGAGAGCTGTAAACCACTAGGAAAACACTTTGCTGAGATGAAGTGTCATCACCACACACAGCTCCATGGCTGGCTGATTTTGGAGAGGCTGAATCTTGTTGAGCTGCTGCTCTCCTGAACTGTCTATCCATTATATGCCACACAGTGCCCAGGGCTCTGAAATTTGCACACCTCAGGGGAAACAGTGCAGAGCCAGTCATATCAGAAGATGGAAGTGTACAGAGGTGGTAAGCCAAATTAAAGTAATGAATGCCAAGTGGGAAGTGAATGATAATATATTTACACCAGCATCTGCACAAACTTCTGTAATACTTTCACTTGTGCTCCCTTAGTGCCATTAGAACAATGAGATTCAGTAACAGGTATGGTAGAGGCAAAGGAAGGGGTATCGTATAAAATACAAACAGAAGAAAGCACCCAAAACTACTTTTCAGCATTGGTTTGGCTGATATTTTTTGTAACTTGGAGAAACATAAATATTGATTTCTTCCCCAATATTATTTGATTTGCAAACTCCAAAGACATTTGTTTGTGTTTTAAGAGATCAGCGTATTTCAGTACTATCTGTGTGAAAAGACAGCAAACAGAAAGAGCAAATGGTAAAAAATGTACCACCTGGAATACAAACCAGATTTAAAAGGACTTACAAAGCGGCTTAATGGGTGCATATATATAAATCTAGTGAACAATTTCTGGTCCTGGAATCTATATAAATTCTCTGCAAAGACATCATACCTTCGCAGAGAGAGCTGCAAACTGACCCCCAGCTCCTGCTGCAGATGCCACCGTGACTCAAGAGCTTCATCACCTGCTCTGCCCACAAACACCCAGAGACCTCGGAACTGGGTTAACCAGCTGCAGGGTCAATGCCTTCACATCCCCCCCATTTTGCAAAGGAGCACATTCAACTCCATATAACACAACCCACATTCCATAGAAACCATCAGTGCACTGGGTAGCCCTGCACAAATCACTGGAGCATCTGTGGGCTCACTTAGCATGACTGAAATGTAAATAAAATCTATTACTTTGAAGCATCCAACACAAACGTGTGTCAGGTGAGGCAGCAAAATGTAATCTGAGAAGGCTTCCCAAAATGGTAACAATATTAGATTAATGAAAAGAAAAATCTCTTTCTTCAATATTAAAGAAATAGAACATTTGATATAAATAAAACAAAAGGTGTCTTGGGATTTGGACTACATTCCTAAAATCTGCCAGAATAAGAATACCACAAGGAGAAAAAGAAACATTATGTTTATTCATCTTTAGGAGATGCCAATATATTGACAAAAAATATGAGTAATCACAAAACTCACCCTCCAGTATCAGAATTAGAATACCATATACTGCTGATGGATTAATTATGTTTTTTCCAAACTATTCAGATAATTAGACATACTAAGTTCAGTGCTATTTTCGCAATGATAATGGACTTGTTTTGTTGTGGTCTATTTAACAAACTGTTGGATGCTTTTTCTAACGCTTGTTTACATTCCTGTACATCCTAGCTTGATTGATATTCTGTCCTTTGGATTATAGTGTCATGCCAGCAACACCATTGAAATAGCTCAAGACAACATAAACCTCGTTTTTCAGAGCCTCTACAATAAATCAGACTACAGTAACTCTTTAGATCCTTGCTAAATTGAAATGCAGCATACTGTGCCAAATAACTTTAATTTCATACACACACACCCCCTCGTGTGTGAAAGAACCCCAGACACAAAGGATTCCATTCAGCAAAGTGTTTTCAGAGCTTCTACTTCAGAGCAGTTAGAGTTGTTCAAAGCTGTATGCAACCTTAACGTAGAGAACACTCACAAAATGCACCAAGAAACAGAACAAAATTTAGATATTTTCAGTTTCAATGCTTGTAAGAAGCACATTTGAACTTAGGCACAGACATGATAAAGAACCCTGACCATACTGGGCAAGTTCTTACCCTTTTACTGAGCCGGCTTTTTCAGATGCAGTGTTTATTGGGCAGAAGTCCCACCAATCTCAACAATCCATCTTGTATCACATCGGTCACATCAGCCTTTGCATTTATGGCACCAAAGAAGGAGCATGTGAGGCACCAGGCATGCTCAGCCTCCAGCACGGGCTGAACACCGTTCTGCCCCTCATCAAATATTGCAGGGAAGGCACTTAACCAGCACTGGCTACCCTGAAATACGGGCAGCTTTAAAGAGAAGCATTCACACAGCTTCCAACTTCCTTGTGCTTGTTCAAAATCTGATTAAACCAAAGATCTACTGAATCTGTATCAAGAAATCTTGCCTGCCACAGAGATCTCATGCACAACAAATATGTATATGCAGGCACAATTTTGTTTAAAACACACATGTATATTTGTAGTAATTTCTGTTGTCTGCCTGCAACAAAATTAAACAAAAATTGCACAGCATTTTTGAAAGACCAAAAACACATAACACCAGTATTCTTCAAAGTGAAAGTGCCTATTATCCCACACATATCTCAAAACATGGCTTTGTTGTTAAAATGCTACAAATGAATAGAATCAAAATATTAAAGTTAGCAGAAAGAATTCTAGAATTATATAATTAAACATTGCTTCTTTCCTTCTGGGTACCATGACTCACAATGTGCAAATGTATTATGCAAAATAAGATTAAAACAGAATCTGCATTTTACCCTTGGGTTCATTCAATAGTCAGGAGGAGTTAGAGAAGAAGAAGTTAATTTAGGATGAAAATAAAGCATTTAAACATAAAATTTTTCATATTGTCCTTCAAAGATCAATCCACACAGAGATTTGAAAGAACAGTATGTCTCTTGCAGTGGAGGGACATTTAAATCTACACTTTCATTTGTATCATGTATCCCTAGAGTCCTGCAAAGAGTGTTTTCTTGCTTTGTTTAAAAAAAAAAGGTGGAAAAAAAGAAAAATAAAAGAGGACTTAACCATACTCTCAATTAAATGCATTATTGGAACATACATAAGAGATCTGAATACTAACTTGCATCTCTTGGTCCTGTGAGTATGGTATTTCCACAGTTCTGATTATGTGGGTTGGAAGGGATTACACAGCACCGAATCACCTTATGCAAGCAAAATTTTAGATAAATATCCATTGTGTATTTTATTTTATAATCCCAAGATATAAAATTGCATCTATGCCTCATCTTTTTTAAGTTGTTTGTTTTGTTTTTGGGGTTTTTTTTATTAATCCCTCATGCAAATTAGAAATGAAGATTTATTTATTTATTTATTTATAACATTCACCCAAATCAGCTTTGCTGGTTTATTCTTATAGCTTAGAGTTCAGCCTGAGATTCATTTTCTCAGGGGATTCGTGTTCTCTGTCCGTAACAGCTTTGCTTTCTCTAAGCAATGCACTCACTATGCTCAAGACTGGGATCGCAGTTCATTCCTGGGCTCTTTATTGGAAAATGTTAATCTGCAGGTGGTAATTAAACATTGGATAGTGTGAAATGATATTCGGCTCCTTAAGGGGCAAACCTCAGCTCTGTCCTTGCATTACCCTTGAGTCTCCAAGAAAGAATTGTGCTGATGCATATGAGGACTGACACGCTGAGCATGAGATTGCACAGTGGTTTTGGTCAATTTAAGTGAGGATTCCACCAGAACACGCTCCCTGACTGTTTGTGCCCTTCCCTTGGGCTACTTCTGTGCTCTTACAAACACACAGTGATCTAGTTCATCCTCCTCATCACAGCCTCTCTCCCCAGCAATTCTTTCATTATATCCATACCCTAAATTCTCTCCACATCCAGTCACCAGAGTGTCACTATACAGAAAGGGTAAAAACACTGTTTAAAGGCAGAAAAAAAGTAAGGCAGGACTGTTCCAGGCCTGGGCTCCGTAAGAATCAGTTAATCTAAGCTGGTGTGCGCTGGGTCCGGAGCCAACATTTGAGCTTGTCCCCCTGCTCACAAGGGAGCCACGGCTCTTGGCAGCAGGGGACAATCCTGGAAGGGCCTGCAGGGAACACCAGGGATGGGGCACAGCCACAGTGTCTCAACCCCCAACACAGAAAGAGAAGACTGAAGCAGGTAATGGTACTAAAGCTATGCCTGAAGCTGGTGTGTTCAGAAAGTGTCTCAAACCATGGCCCAGTGATAGGCCCTATTAAAAACAGCTTGTGTATCCAGGTTCCTTTGTTGTTTCCCATCCTGGTTTGTCTTTATGTGAATCCAGTCCCTCCAGTGCTAGGCAGCAAAACATAGCTCAGAGTCAGTCAACTCGTATTTACACTATTCCATCTACAAGTAATTCAACTGCAGAGAGCAATTAAAAATAGTAAACATTTCCAGTGTTTTTTCTCTCCCCTCCTTAGAGGAATTAAAGCACTGCTGACACAGGAGGAAATGAATTGCTCTTGACTGCAGCTAACACTTCAGAAGTGCTTGGAACACTTCTGGTGATCATGACCCTCAGATAAAATGTCCAGTGTGAATGGGCAGCTACTAGGATGTAAACAAGCCACAAAAATGTCTTCATTATTTATTAGAATAGAATGCTTCATCACCCTTGGCATCTGGATTTCTCACCTCAAAGGACTTTTTTGAACTCAAAACTCCGGTCAAAAATAATTCATATCACAAAACAGTCTAAATGGATAGCAAGAATAGATATATTTGTTCAAAGTTTCTCAAAAGTCACTGATGATGGAATATCAAATAACTTTTATGCTCCAGGTCCCCGTGTCTCTAGCTAAAATGCATTAAAAGAAAAAAAATAATCAATCAAGGTTATTACACCTATGTACAACTTGCGGTGTGGTATTTTCCTTTATAGCATTTTGAATCTTCCACCTCCCCAGAACAATGGACTTCAGAAAATACTATGAGAGGAAAAATTTCTCTTGCTTTCAAGAACATAATTTCAGAAGTGATTTCAGAAGTGATTCATTGAAATTAGTGTAGAACGGAAAAGAGTTGGGATAAAAGATGAAAATGACCATTCTATTTGCTTTGTATTGATTCTGCTTTAATCTCTGTGTAGAGATTATGCATTTCTAGGTGTGGGGAATGGCAAGTAAGTGGAATGAATGGGACATCAAAATTACATAGCAGTACTTAAAGTCTACTGTTCTTTGTTCTATAGACTGCTGCATATATATCTGTGAGATGTTCATCTGCTCTGCACATCTAATTCCAGGAAAAGAAAAGAGCACGCTGCTGCTGTAACTCCTTTTTTTTTTCCCCTCCCAATTTTCAGAAATTATTTTAATGAGGCAGTTGATTTATAAATTTCACTAAATCAAATTCAGGTGAATTTTCTATTCATATAAACATCTAACAGAGAAGTAACTTGACTAACTGGAGTCTTCTCTGTCCCTGTGTTCAGGCAGAAAACTACATAACTTGAACTGGTTTGCTGACAGCCATCGGAAACTTGTGGGGTTTTTTCCCCACTTATGAGAACAAAAGAGAAATAAATCAAAATTCAGATGCTTACCTCTCAACACCAAAATGAAGCACTGACCTCAACATCACTGCTGGGGTGAATCCCTTAGGAGCAGGGGGGGCTAACAGACTGCACAATTTCTCCACTGAGCCAACATGCTATGCCCGTAAGTGGATTAGTAAAAGCCCCATAAATGTTACTAAATGAGTCTGACATGTTACTTTTAAGTAAACTGTCTCCTTTTCTCTCTTCTTGCCTACTCCATTTAGTAATGATTTAATTCACAAAATGCTCAAGGATCAAAAAGACAACAGGTATCCTACTCGCCTATAATACAAATTGTAAAAATTCAGGGGCATGAAATAAAAGCCAAACAGTTCTCTAAAGGCAAACAAACTGCAGGTGTCCTCGGAAAGCAGCACGGTGACAGTCACACTGCAGAACACAGCACATCATATCCTGAATCAAAAGCCTCAAGGAGCCAACGGATCAAACCAGGCTCGTGTCACTGCCCAGGTCAGCACGAGGCCACCCCTGCTGCAGCCTCACCTGGACCACAGGAGCAACCTAATGCTGCCACTCAGAACCTTGTACCTGAGCTGCTTCTACACACACTCAGAACCTCAGGTGTGCCTCTGGATGTTCACATCAGAGTTTTCCCAGTTTTATAATTCCCATTTCCCATCACACAGTTGAGTCCTCAGCTTTCCTGGGCTGGAGGTCAGACGTGGGGGATGGCAGAGGAGACTGGACTGTGAGCTGTGCCCGACTCTGAGGAGGGCTGAGACCCTGGTGCAGTAACTGATGGTTGCAAGGGCCCTCTCTGGCTCTGGGGATTACTGACTGGGGCAGGACCATAATCACCCTTCTCCTGCTTGAAGAATGCTTTCCGCTCTAGGGCTTGCACAGAACTTTTATAACAAAAACCCCTTCAATTGCTCAACATCTAAAGGGTTGTTTTTTGGGTCACTGGGGCAGCACACTGCACCCAGACAACACGGAAAAACTGGGCTCTATGTGTGTTCTTGTAATGCAGACACATGAAAAAGGTAACCTCTCTTTAGTCAAAGTGTCATTGTGCAGGCAGTTTAAGTCATGTTAGTTCTTCAAATATTTAATAAGTCAAATGTATTCATTTGTACTTTTTAAACTTCAGTCTTCCTGATAAATCTTATTTAGGGGGAAGAGCTGCTTCCTTTCTACTAAGCAAAATGACAGTTAGAAAGATTTAAATATCAAAATCTTTATTTGCTAAAAATTCCATCTTCAAGACTTTAGTTCTGCACAATTTCTTTGAAATTAATACAGACTTTTACTTGAAAAACGACCAATATTTAGCACCAACTTTTACTTTCTTAACTGCATTCAAAGGATGCAGGCAGCTTTTTCTTTGCTTTTCATGAATAGTCTCAAACACAGATATAGCATAGTTGCTCCTAAAGCTTCATATGAAGCTTCAAAACAACCACCATCTGCTGTGGTGGAGAGGAGAGTCAGTTACTCTTCTGAAGTCGCTATCACAGCACCTGACAAACAACCAGAGAGAAAAGAACAGCAATAATTCTTTCTAACTTTTGTTTTGCTATAAAGCACAGGAAGTGAAAACACTATTCAGTCTTTACTGGCTTTGTGATTCATTTTATAAAAGAGGTAAGGCTGAGGCCTGCTTCAGTAGATAAAACATTAATCCTTTCACCTCTAGGACAGATGTTTTGTCTAACCCAAGCTCCTAAACAAACAGAATTTGGCATTCTGCTTTGTGATAGCAGCTCATATCAGAAACCCAATCACCAGACACAGTCAGAGCAATCAGCAGGCTTTGGAAGAGACTCAGCCTGAAGCTCTGACAGGCTCTGAATCCTCTTGTAGCCTGGGAAGGGTGTTAAACAGGAGAAGGGCACAGGTTAATAGCAATGCAATGTAATGACAGCGCACGTTTTGGACCAGATGCACAGGATCTGGTTATAGGAATAAAAATTCACAACTCTCTATTTTCACCATTACTCTGACCTTCACTGTCCCACTTACTCCAGGAATGGAAGGAGTAAATTAAAATAGAAAATTAAAATTTTGAAGCAACTACAGTCCCATATATGGCCTTCAGAAATTTAGATTTCAAGTACTGAGTGAGGTTGCATGCATAAAGGCCTGACAGTTGTAGAGATAAACATTTTATATATATCAAAACTGTAATATACTCGTGGAAAGCTTTCCAATGAAATCTTAACCACAAGCAGCCTCTGCACATTTTGAACTGGCTGTCAGCAACAGAAAATTCAGTATTTTGATCAGTGCTCAGCTTTTTGAAGACATTTACTCTGAACCATTCTCGATTCCATAAGCTATATGCCTTGTTTGTCAATGAGTCAGCTCCTGTTAATAAGTCATGCAAAATGATGCAGATTGAAGTTATGCAAAGAAAATTATCTTTCTTGAAACTACTGTGTTAGCTGATTTGCCTACTTAACATGTTATGACAGCTTCAAGATCTTGAAACTGTCTAGAGATATACACAAACCATTAAAAACTCCAAGAAAAGCTGCATTTGAAATAATAGCGAGTGTCAAAATATCTTGGAAAACGTAGGGCAATAAAATATTAATAACAAAACAGCTGTTTAACAGCAGCCTACCAAACACTTACAACATGTTGATGTTATTTATAAGTGAGGGTATGTCATGTTTGGGAAATTATGTCCTATGGCTCTCCAGGATGCTTTAAGCACATATTTGAAAAAAAGAAAGAGAGGGGAAAAAACCCTATTTAACTATATTTAAATTTAACCAGTGTAGAAGTAAAAATGACAACTTAGCTATAAAGCTTTCTTTGTACACTGACTTGTGACAGCCTTCAAGAAAATAAGCACAAATAATGCCTTATTCTGAAGTTAAAATCTTTGTTACTTGTCAGTGATTTTTGTTTATGGGTTGCTTCATTTTAAAATACCAAACACATAACAGCAGGCAGAGGAGACCCCTATTATCCAAACAGGCTGAATGAGCTTAAGTAGGTACCTGTGACCTCCAGGTCAACGACACTGAAAGAAAATATAAACTTCAGATGATACCCTGACTATCTAGATTACTCTGCAGGATTAAGGGTCATCAGAATAAATGGATTTTTTTAATGGTCTCTGATTTTGGAAATGTTGAAAATAAGTAAAACCTTTTTAACAAACTACACGACAGGTACAGCACTTCAGACTGAGCTGTAGTTGAAAAACTTACAGGGCATAGAGTACTTCCATTTCTGAAAAAGGCTACCTCATCCTGGGTTTTACAGTCTGATTTTCTGGACTTAAAAAAAAAAGAAAAAGACAAAGCTATACTCCTTTTATTTTTTTTTTTGGAGTGCCATTTTCTTAATGAGAAATTGATGAATGATGACATCTGGCAAGAGAAAAAAAGCATATGGTCTAACTAGCTGTTTCTAGAGAGGTTAAAATCAGCTTTGCAATTTTCTGTGGTTGCCATTATGATTGACAGATCATCAAATAAATCACTCTTCTCCCCCTCTGTGCTGGTCCTCTGTACCATCAAAGACACCAGGGGGTAAATTTGCACTGTACTATATGAGGAATTAGACACGCAAGATTCATTAACATAAATGGGATTTTTGCACCTAATTCCCCACACATCATGGTGAAAAATGTCGCCGTAGGATATAATATTCATGTTTTCTTCTTTATTCTATTTATAATTTTTAATTATTAAATTCTAGCATAATTGGGTTCTTCTGAAGAAAATTAAATGCTTAGTATGTTACCTAAAATATTGTTTAAGACCCCTTGGGCTTGATGTGGAAGATGCCAGGGAGTGTGTATGCACGCGAATCCCAACCTCAAAGAAACGAGGGTGGAAAGGATTGGTGATCACACATTCAAATTGGCTCCTCGAGAGCCATAACCCAAACCTCACCTGTTTCAGCCCACCCCAGCTTACCCTTACCTCTTTCAAAAAGTAATTTAAATGGATATAGTAGCCAAAAACTATAAGGAAGTGAAGGGTGTTTAAAGCTAACTAGAGCATCTCTGGATCAGTGGAATGGGACAAAAGGGTGTTGAATTTGAGACTTTTACCTTCATGATCCCTCAAACTGTTAGATAAAGGCAGGCTTTCTGAAAGACCTTAATGCAGTCTGCTGCCATTCCTTTGCTTTCACTGGAAATTCTGAAACTGATTTATCCAATTTAGATCTGCATAAATTTTAAATACTTCATTTTGATAAATGTGCAAATGATCAATTTGGGTTGCGCTACTCTCTTTTTTTTTTTTTTCCCCAGGGGCTTAATGGCTACACTGAAAAAAGTTAAATTCCACTGCATTGGCATAGAAGCGAGATATGAAAAGTTGGTGCTCAGGACATGATTTGCTGTCCCAAAACACTTCTGCACAGAACAGAAAACCCTTCTATAAGGAAACAACATCGTTCTTCACTTTTCTATCTCAAACTGGCAAAGGCATCAGAGCTGTTGAGACCGGAGTTGTTGATACTCAACTTTTGTCTACGTTAAATCTAGGTGGCATTGTCCAAAGATTCAGAAAGAAGTGGTCCTTTGTACTGAGGGGCTCAAAAAGAGAAGATAATGGACAAAACTTCAGGAACAAACAAAACTAACAAAAAGAAAGTTTCACACAGGAAGGTGGGGCAGGTTGAAGAGAAAAAAATTCCATGAACAACACAGAATTGAGGCTCGGTTTACTATCACACAGTTAAAGAGCTGAATAACTGAGACAGTATTAACAAATTACCAGGTCAGAAAAGTAATTTGTTGCATTTATTAGAGACTGAAGAGAAACCAAGTCAAAGAATACTGTGTCAGTAAAGATGATGTCCATGAAGATGAAGCAAATCAGGCACACATTCTATTGAAGGAGATACCGTGAGATTTTAACATAATAGTCAAAAAGACAAGTCCCAAACTGCTTGCAGATCTGGACAAGAATTGCCTTTTTGAAAGGGGTGAGGAAGAAGAGGGAGGAGTGCTGAGATATTAACTGCCTTATTTGTTTTGGCTATGATTGATATTGAAAAAAAAATTGAAAAAAATTCAACGAAAGACACCAGAGACAGAAAAACTCTAGGTGAAAGAAGAAAGGTCAGAATGGGATTGTTCTACAACCCACTCAACACATTTCAATGTGAAAGATAAAACTTAAAACTACAAGATGCTATTTTGATCTTTATTTCCAGTGTTTGCTACCACCTTTTCTTCTATACTATCAGAATTCAAATTTTTAAAGGGTGTAAATTCAAACTCTAGACAAAGCATGTTCCTATAAGAATAGTGTGAACACGGAGCTTATTTGCTGTCTTGGTCTTTTTCTGACAAAGCCTGACAAACAGTCCCTCTGTTCCTAACAAGTCTGTTTCATATAAAAAGCTTGTTTTGAACAAGTATTTTTGTAAGAAGCACCTATGTCTGTAATGATTTCTATAAACTGTTCTGCTTACTGGTTAATCTTACAGCTTTACACATCACTTCAGCAAACAGAGAAGGGAAACCTGTGCCCTTTTGCTTCTTGAATGACAAGTTTTTATACAAGAATATATTTTCACATAATATAATGGGGCTTTTCATACTTTCTTTTTCTTAATATTTTCATTTCCTTTTACTTTTAAGGAGCATTGATTGTGAAAAAAAAAAATCAAAGGTATAATTCATGCTTACAGCATCTTATATATACAGTCCCCTCATATCTGACATAACCAATTATCCAAACAATGCTACCACCACCTTCATTTCTGCTGAACTATACATACTTTTTTCAATCACTCCCGAAATTACTGAGTGGGAGCTTTTTTGGATGACTTCTAAAATGGATATACTCCTATTCGTCATAATTTCTCTCAGATTCATTAGTCTGCATTTTTCTGTGATGAACAGAACTTGAATTGACAGCTACATGTTTAATGTTTCCTGAACTCTGTTGTTTTCATTTACCTAACAGCTTATGGTACTCCAGAGCTGAAGCTGAATTCCCCGTGAATATGCTTTCTGTTTGCTACTGCTGGACTACAATGAACATCATTAATAAAACAGCACTAGGCAACTCAAACACTGTGTGTCAAACATGGGACATGACAAACGGAGTCAAATAGATCCACTTTTATATCTATTGCTTGATGAAATGCCCAACAAGTTACCAGAGATGGTGCCAAGAGATTAAATCTTCTTGTTAATAGCATAGAAAAATCAATATTACCTTCAAGAGATTGCTGATAAAAGATTATAGAAATATCTTCTTTTCTGGGTAACAACTACGCCTGTTGTCCTTATCTTTTAAGCTCTTTATTAGAAGATTCAAAATACTGTCAGTGATGTAATTACTATAATTTTTTTATTTTTATGGATTCAAGTTTAAGAGTTTGCTTGTGCCTATTCCTTCGGGGGATATAGCTCCCTGGCACTTTGAAAAATTTAATTTCCAGCAAGGGCATAAAAGACATATCACATGTAGGAAGAGTGATTGTTAGTTTAACGTGTATGTAAAACATGTGTGTGTGTGTGATCTGAGTTGCCTTCATTGTGGTTTCCAAATGCTTTCTTCTGAACAAAACCAGGTAAGTTGCCCAGATAGCCAACATTAAATTAATGTTTAGTCCCTTTTAAGACACGAAAGGAAAACTGTGAAGATACTTGTGCATGTAACTGCACTCTGAGGGCACCGTATGAAAATGGAATTTATCATGCAGCTCATCTTATCCATCTCAAAGAAACTGTCTGCCTATAAATTTAAAAAAATGTGGCCTTCAGCATCTTCATGCTGTAATAACAAAGGCTGTCATTTTATTGCAGTGTAGTTGAGTAGATGAACAACACACCCCTTAAAAAGTCAAATGAAACTGCTATTTCCCAAGCATTGTTGTTCTTTAAATCTGATTCCAGCTCCCTTATCTACCGTGCTTTTCTCTAAGAAGATTATAATTGATCAGACTTATCAGTAATGTGGTATCTTGAGTTTATTATTTCATGAGCTCATGCTGAAAGGGTTCTTCCCCTGCCCCAAACTGAGAACACTTTGTATGTGCTGCTTATGGTAGCACTGACCACTTCTCAGCTGTCTCAGTGCAGATTAACATCTCATTTGTTCTTCCACGATTGCCTAAAGGTCTCTCAGTGCTGTTACTCCACAGTCATTTCCTCTCAGTTGTATGAGTTTTCATTTTCCCCGATGAACTTTTCTATGTTCATTATGAAATTTTACTAAGATAATCTTTTGACAAGATAAACAAAGCAACAAATAATCTTTTTTTTTTTTTTTTTTTAAATATTCCTGAACAGGGATGCTGAAAAGGAAGAGCCTAAAAATCACCATGTGAACTCTGTAATAGCATTTCTTTCTCTTTATCAGAGGAGGCACATTTTTGACAAGCTGCTTAAGTAGTTTCATAAATATTTTTGTCATAATTTATATTGGTAAAACACCCAAAACAATTTTCTTCAAATGAATTGCAGCCAATGCTGTAATTACAGCCAGTCAGAAGGGGTAAGTAGAATTTATTGTTGCTTTCATTACAGTGACACGAGAGATACTATTCCTCATTGTTCAGCATAATTTTGTCTCCATATTTAGATTTACACTGTAGAATATTCCTACCTCATAAAGAAACCTAAAGCCAAACTAGTCCATTGAAAAGATATTAAAAAAAAATCAAACTAATTGTTGGCATGATTACTGCTGATTATGTGAATACCATGGACCTGTTTCTTTATTATAATGAAGAAACTTGATACAGCTGATGTAGATATCTAAAGATTCAAAATCTGTTAATTGCTAATGGACATTAATTCACCTATTTCCTACAAATGGTGTTACTGACCAATGAATGAAGGAATGTTCCCACGTCCTATGGGCAAGGATCCTACAGCAAATACTCAGTCCCTTGCTTTAATAATCTGAAATGGCAAGGCTTGCATAGCAAGGGCACCAAGTTATAGACTTTAATTTTTATGACTTTTTGCAAGAAAATTGAGGAAGAAACCTACGATGCAGTTAAAATTATTGGGGAAATGCAGCTTCCCTTTCATGGTTTGTTGCTATATTCCACAATACACAGAAAACAGTATCAATAGTAGACCTGTGCATAAAATTTCGCAGCTTAAAATGGGCAGACTTCTTTTGAATAGTTATTAAGGATGCTGAAATCCAACCAATCATCAAAAACAGCCCCAACAAAACCAAGCCAAAAAGCAACCAGTAGTAATTGACTTTAAATTGATTTTTAAAGGTGAAATATTTAAATTAAGTACCCTACTTAATTATAGATTATTTCTTTCCAGACCAATAAACAGAAGAAATATGGCTAAATTATTTTACATATTCAGGTTTTGCATGAATGTGTTACACAAACAATAAGAATAATGTTGTGTTTAAGACTTTATAGTAAATATAATTTCTCTTCATTTCACTCATAATAATATTTGCATTTCTGAGCTGAATATAAAACCCATAGATAGTAAAAGAAGTATTTTTGTTCTTGATTTGTGAGTAAAAAATAGTAATAACTAAAAAAAAAATTAAAAACTCTCATGTGGTGTTGACCTAAACAAGAAGTAAGTTTAAAATGAATGTACAAATTTACTTAAGACACAGATCTGCCTATGTTGTTAATTTGGTAAAACAAACAAAATCCACAGCCTAGTGCAGGACAGAACCTGCTTCCTTTTCCACACATGGTATTGCAAGTTCACAAAGTGGATGGCTTTATCTCTTAGACTCTCCTACACAACAGCTGTGCAAGATTGAAACTTGCACGATGGAAACAGAAGTTGTTTTGTTTTCATGGTTGTGTGAACAGAATTGGAAATGTGAACACCTATGTCTCAAACAACTAAAAGAAAATAAACCCATAGTATTCAAACAATAATTTCATACCTGCTACAGTTCACAGTCATTTGTTTCCTGTTTAAGTACACAGGGTTTTCTGTGCTGAGGCAGTATCTGGTTTTGTCTCACTAAATTATGTATTAACAAAAGAGGAAAGAAGGAAAGATTCTGACCCAAAAATATGGAGAATATTACCTTAAATGTGTTAGTAGTCCCTGACCTTTCAGATTTGGTTAAGGAATGGACAAAATGTCAAGCAACATTTAAAGGAAGCTGAGAACCCCAGACAGGGCAGCTGGCAAGGATAAATCCAACATCAATGATAAAGACAAAGGTCAGGGGGCAAATACACGAAAATTACTTTGTACAAGTGAGGACAGCAATACTGTCACATCTGTCAGTTCTTTAACGCATCTGAATAATAATAATTTCCATTGGATCAGGACCCAAATGAGCCTTATAATATAAGACTGTAATTCCCCCTTGGGTAAAAACCTCTTTAAACACAATGATTGCCTAAAGATTACTGGAACAGGAATAAACAACATCACTTGGTCACACAGAGGAGCCACACTGCACACAGCTCACAGTGATGAGAGATTCCTTGTTACCAGAATGCCCTCAAAATGAAACAGGCAACGCAGGACAGACAAACACAAAGAGCTTCAGCAAATAAATGATTCAAAGTCATCAGAACTGGAAGATTAAAGTGGTTCCTCTCTGAGTTTGGGTATATACAGACAGGTTAAAAAGTTCTTTGCTGTGACAGAAGCTTTTAGTTCATGACTAGTTGAAGTGTGCATCCCCCTTCTCTGCAGCAGACTGTAAGCACAAGAGAAGGGAGAGATGTGTAATCTGCATCTGTACTCAAAAGATAAAAAAAGCAGAAGCCTAGAAAGCTTAAAGTATTACTGTCGTGCAGCTGATGCGAAATCGATGGCAGCAAAACTCCTCTCCGAGCTCCCGGTGACGCAGGAGCCCGGCTGAGGGAGAGGCCACCACAAGCTGGGAAAGGAAAGCAACTTTTGATGTGATACTTCTCCCTATGAAAACAGTCCAGAACCCCTCGATCCTTCATGACATTATTGGGGTCTTCAGGAAAGGAAAGATGCTTTAAATACGTGTCATTCGGAAAACTATGCACATGTTCAGTGCTTGGATGATAAAACTGGCCACTGACAGAAATGGAAATATATCAAAATAAGGACATGAATGACAATAATAAAATTACTTTTTTTCTGAACTCCTTAGCAAGATAAAAGCTCTACGTCTGATATATTTGCCCTTCTACGTTTGTTTTTGTGTTTCCCATATCTGATGGGATCACACGTGATCCACCACTTTGCAGCAAAACAATTCATATTCATATCTGAGAGTGCATTATGTAATCCTGTCTTCAGATAACATAATTGTAATGTGAAGTGAAAAGTACTGAATAAATTACTTATCCTGATAAGTGTTTCTCTGTAAATGAAAGTCTACCCACAACAGTAGGGGTAACATTCAGGCTAAAATAGGAATTGGGATTGTATGGATTATTTTCACTGTCCTGGTGACATGAAATAGGACTGGTCAATGTACAACACATCCTTAATATTGTTTCCAAAAGAAAAAAAACCTGATAATCTAAGATTCCTGTGTGAGTGTGTAGTATTGAGCCAGGATTAATCATGGCCATAATGGATGGTAAAATACTCACAATGACTCTGTTGTGAAACTCTAACTTCAGAGTCATAGCACTTCCCATGCAGTAGCAGTGCAATTCATGAGTTAGGGGGAAGCATTTAACATTCATTTGTTAAATAACCTGTTTCTGCAATGGAACAATGGGTCAAGATAAGTCAATTACTATTTACACATTTAGCCAGCTGTATGACAGCTGTAGCCACAGGTAGAGCACACACTTGCGTAAGGGAAAAAAGGCTGCTGAGAGTGGAAAAATAACCTGAGAACTGCCACTGCCATCTCCCTTCCCAGCTTTGCTCTATGCATCCTCCATCCTGCTCCCCCGGCCTCCTCCCCAATGCCAAGGAGCTTGAGCAGCGTGGCAGAGTTATTATTTCACTGAGTAAAGCGGTGTATTGCTGAACTTACGCTCCCCAGCGTGAGAGCCAGAGAGGCTGAGAAGAGGTTTGAGTTTCCTGGAACTGCTACAGGCTGCCCTTGGCTCAGGTCATAATGAGCTTTCCCTCTGGAGAGGGGCAAATCCACATGGCTCGGGGCACAAAAGTGAACAGAGAAGGACATTGCTTCATTTTCATATTAGTACAGGGGTGTGTTTTGAGGAGAGGGCTGTAAAATTTAAGAGGAATTGAGAGGTAAAAGGGGAAAATTAAGAGAAGGGGCAAAAGAAGACAAACTGTAGATCTAAATGAGAAGCAATAGGAAAAAAACCTACCAAGGAATGAAATATTTGCAGTAGCAAGGAAGCAACAGGATAAGAATGTTACTCTTCAGTTACTGTTTTATGTGGTTCTGTTTACCCAAAGCACAGAGATGAAACATAAAATGATTAACAGCCAACAGAGTAAAGAATATTTATAGCCATCTATCAATGTGGAAAGTAAATTCAAGTTCATGTAGAAAGAAACATCAAACTTCCTAGCATTTAAAAAGTCAAGGTTAGATTATTTTAAATTAAATTTTAAATTCAGGTGAAATTTATAATTTGTTGTACAGCTGCTGACATTTTTGTTTTTCCCCAGACTCCCAGAGAGGCTAGAAGGCTTTATCTCAGAGAAGAGAGGGAGGACAGGAATCAAATTCTTCCTGAAAAGATGAATACATAAAAACGTTCAACCTGTGATGCCTCTTGGTTCTGATCTCAATCTTAGCCTTTAAATCATAACAGCTCATTGTCGCTGAGGAGAAGATATGGAATAGGAAGACAAATCACACAGGTATGTGTGGGGAAGCAGCAAACCTAGCAAAGAACATTTCTAGATGAACTAACCCTTCATGAATAATAAGCACCAGGATGCAGCCATACAGGTTATTTCTATCACCAGGTCCTCTGTGTAGTGCTTTATATCAACAGAAAGTTATTTTTAAATACTTGCACAGTGTTTCTTCTTTGGTGGTGTTTTACACACTGCACTGATGCAGGATTAAACAAATCATACAGGGAAAAGGACAGGAAAGTCACTGGTCTCTGGCCACAAAGAGGTCTGGTGGTTTTAAATAACATTTTAATTTGAATTGTAGTAAGTTCAAGAGAAGGATTCTGAAAAGTTTATGATAAAGAACTGTTACAGCTGTGATCATTTCATCTTGCTGTCAGGGAGATTTTGTCCTAATTTTTCAAATTTCTTTTTGCTTTAGCACCTGTATGTTTCTTTAAGTCAAAGCATTGCTTGAAAACAGGCCTCTGACACCGGGGGTGAGGCTCTGAAAGGTTACCTCAAGATCACAGCAGACAAGACTTGCACAAGCATTGTTACCTTTGGAACGCATAAAAAAATCCATATTACAAATAATCAAAGACAGGACAAAAATAAGTACCCATGGGCAAGTTTGTCACCCAATGTCAAAGTCGCCCATTCTTCCTTCTTCTGCACCCAGTCACAGCTGTAACTGCAGCAAAAGTTTTATTGTCATGTTGACATTTCCTTTCCTTTACTTACCCAACAGAACAACTGACTGCCTCAAAAAAACTCGTTCAATAAAGATCCCTGGTCTTAGATCTTGCAATAATACCCACAGAATGCCAGTGGATCAAACACCACCAAAAGTTTCATACAAACTACTGATTAAACATGAACCTTACACAGGTATTACACCTGAAGCAAAGTAATTTTTTTGTTTGTTTCTTCATTCTTCCACCACTCCTAAAGAAGATCTGCTTAGGGCAAAGTGTTTCAGGCACCAACCCCATCTCAAACGCTGGCAGTCCCTGATAATCACTCTAAGTGCATCCCTGATTTGTTTACCAGGGAAACTGCCACTTGTCAAACAGCTCTCAGTGCTGTTGTTTACACGCTGCAGATGTAAATCATGACGCGACCATGGCAATGTGACAGCAGCAAAATGTCCGAGCTCCTTTGAGGAGACAAGATGACAGGGAACAGAACAGACCTGCTCAGTTAATAATTCCTGACACCAAACATAGGTTGCTGATTTTAGCCATTATTTTTTCAGTTTTACATAAAATCGCTTGAGCGATTTACAAATATAATCGAAGAGGAGAACCCACCTCACTTCACTGAGCTGTGGGTCACGCAACAAAAGCTGTCAAAGGAGAGACAAAGAAAGAGGGCCTTTGGAGATGACATTTTTTCCTGCCTGGTGATTTCATGAGTTCACCATGCCCCTTGGCAGGGAAAAAATGCATTGCTATTTTAATAGGCAGTAGACAAGAAAACAAAGATATCTTTTATTTCTCTTCACCTAGCCTTCATTAAGGAAAAATGAATTTCATTTAAAAGCAAACATGCTGACTTAGATACTTTCTCAAACTTGCATGCTACCAACCCTTGAAAATTTTTCAGGAACAAAGACTCCTATCTGAACCAGGTCCACTGCAAACAGGAAAAAGAGAGAGATGCGGAAGAGAACTTAAACTGGTTGTCTTACCACTTAAACAGCTTGTTAATACTTATTGTGACAGAGGTTTGATCCAAACCTATTGTTGCAAATCAGAAAACACTGTAATAGAAAGTCACTTCTGAGGTGTGGGGCACTGCTGGTTCTGAAACCCAGCTAAATCCCAGTGATGCCTTTGGGTCCAGCTTGGCCTTCACAGAAAATGTACAGCTGGGGAAAAGGAAGAGCGGGAGGTAACGACCTTCGAGTCCCCATTCTGAACCACTTCTGATCTGCAGGGATCAAGGGAAGGATTTCTGATGTTCTGCATTCTCCAGCTGTATTTCAAAACCTGTTGACTTTTTCTACTTTTTTAAGAGAATTTGCATACATGCTAAATTCAGCATACAAACAAGAATGCTAGGAATAAGCTTAATGGCTTTTTCCCAACTGCCCAGTGTTTCATTACTGATTACAAGTTAGTCTAGCTCCTAGTGGAAGGTGTCCTTGCCCATGGCAGAAGGGTTGGAACTAAACGATTTCTAAGGTCTTTTCTAACCCAAACCAATCTATGATTTTAATCCACCATTCCAACTTCAATTAAAAAAAAGACAAAAAAGTATATGCTTTTAAAATAGCTAAAAATTTTCCACTAGTGTCCATCCAGAAACTTGATACCACACCCAAATGTATAGAAAACACAGCTATGAAACCACACGATGAGTTCGTTTAATTTCCTTCAGTCCTCTTAACATGAGG
This sequence comes from Pachycephala philippinensis, assembly GCA_013397055.1. Classification (NCBI taxonomy): domain Eukaryota; kingdom Metazoa; phylum Chordata; class Aves; order Passeriformes; genus Pachycephala; species Pachycephala philippinensis. The sequence goes on from VWZT01005430.1 coordinate 189,397, forward strand.
TCATCAGCAGAAGCAGGTTTAACACAGATGCTTAAACTGCACCTAGATTGGATAGTAGATTATGAAAATCTCCACCCCATCTTAAAATTTTCTCCACCGAGAGGGTCAGAAAAGATAAAAACGCTTGAGAAGTCATCTGAGGTACCAAAGACAAGTCTAAAATAGTGTTCACTAGAGTTTTTGTTTGTGTTGTCCTGGCCCCCTCATCCCACCACCTACAGGCATTTCCTGGGTGTGCTCAGCCAGTTGGTGCTGATTTCACCAGCACGTGTACAGAGCACAGATATGGGTACCTACACTATATTAGGGCTTAGGAACATTTTCTGTTCATTCTGTGCTCGTTATAGCCAGAGAACACAGAAGGAAATCGGACACGTTTGCTTTGGTGTTCTCTGCTGCTTAAGCCGATCACCAACAAGCAGATCACTGACATCGTATCAGAGAGCTGCTGCAAATGTCACTGTCTGGAGAGTCAAATACTCACCATTATCACTGCCTGTCCCAGACCAGTCACAAGTCAAACAGGAGGACTGCTTCTCCCAGCTTCTGGCGCTGTTAAGATCATGAACTGAGTTGCTGGGATAAGCGTTTGAATCGGAAATAGATATCAAAGACTACATTGTTTCACCAAGTCTCTCAGGGAGGAATGGTTGCCTGCAGAATGTTTCTTTCCACAAAAAGTATGAGTAATGCAGCAGGGAGGAAAAACAAAGAACAGACGGCAACCTCTCACTCTCTAAACGGGGGCACTGTGTTGTCATTAATGACTAACACCAGAAAGTGTCTAGAAAAGCTGCAACAATAAGCATAAGGGAAACTGAAGCAACAACATCACACTTTCACAGTTACAAAATCTCTCTGACATGCTTGGCAAGGAAGTTTAGTGTGAAGGGACTAGTATATGCAGGATGTAGTAGCAGCAGAAAAAGAATGAAAAAAGCCTCTGCATTTGTTGATTAATCACAAGCATGTCCTTGAGTTCCCTTCAAATTTCTGACCATGATCAAAAAAAAAAAGAAAAAAAAGAAAAAGAAAAGAAATGAGAAAGAGAATGACACCAGGTTTTGAGAGCAAAACATCAACAAGGCACCATCAAATTTGACAAATCTATAGCAATATACTGTGTATTGGCCTACATGACTGGGTGAAATTAGGGCCTGTCAAAGTCAGTAGAAGCTGAATAGCATTTTGAGACAGATGAAACTTGTGGAGAAAACCTGAGCATCCTCAAAATACTCTCCTTTATCCACGAGTTTCTTCCAGAAGTTAGGTTGTTGTAACTGGGGATATAGATTAAAAAAATGGAAGAAACTTTCATTTGATGAAGCCGGAAGTCTTAACTAAAAGCCTGGAATCTCAAATGCAACACTTTTTTGCTTAAAACATGTAAAAGTTTTGTTACCCGTGGATAAAACCTGACTTTTTCCATTAGCATCCTGTCACTTTTGTATGGCGTGGCCATAATTTTCAGCTTTGGATTCTGGAATTCCACCTAAAAGAAAGCCATTTATCACGTAAAACCATATTTTTTGAGGACTATTTAAGGCCCATGAAGTAACCCTTGTTAGCAGCTGGACAAATTTCCATGAAGAAAACAGATATTTTGGGTAACTGATGATGGCATTGAAAGAAACACCAGGGCAGAAACTCACTGTACGTTAATAGGGTGCATCAGGCAGGGCAAAGCCTTGTTTCTGTTTGCTTTGGTCCTCACACAAGCAATTTGGGCAAAATTATCGAGAAATTAAGTGGTTTTTTCCCATTTATTTTTTGTTTCTTTTTTGTACTGCAGTTCGTTTAGAAAAATATTTTCTAAGGTATGCCCTAAAATTTCTCAGAGCTATCAGGGAGTAATTTCCTCAGCCTAATCTCCTCCACAAGATTGTAAAATCTGTAGGATAAAAGGGGAACTGTGGCGATTTACCTACTAATTAGTTGCTCTTATTAAGAAGAGCGAGATAATTGATTTTAGGATGCACTACCCCTTATTAAGACCCAATTTAACTGTATATCAAAGACTAATTAAATGGCATTACTCCATCTCACTGATGAGTTTTGATGCTTGGTGAATAGATTTGGGTGAAAAATGAACACTCAGTAATAGATTTCTAATTCACACAGATAACTACGAACTAAGAAGCTGAGCAAAGGGAATTTTGGATTATCTAAAACTAACACATTTTTTGCTATTCCTTTACACTGATAGTCTGCATTGAAAAAAGAAAACATTTAAACACCTGCTGAGAGCTACAGGGAAAGAGAAAGACAATGAAAAGGCTCTCCGTGTAAACTGTTTACTTAAACATTTAGGTAATTTTCTTACAGTGAGGAATTAAATTTGTGAAAAGGCTATGTGCTTTCATGTGCATTTATCTGTTTATTCTGCAGAGCTGTGTAGCTACAAAAAGGGATGACAAATAATAAATACTATTTATTTGTTCCATTTGTCAAAAACATTTAAAGAAAACAGACTTAAGAATCATTTGAATTTCTGATTATTCCAATACCTTGCAGCATTCCAAGTTTGTTTAGTGCTGAAAAGGAATGAAAAGACAGAAGTACATGCCTCCAATTCTTCCAAATAGTCTGCAAGTTAAAATAAACATGAAATAAGGAAAGATTAAGTTGCTTTTGAGCAAAGGAATGGCAGGGACTGACTTTACTAATAAATTCTTAGGGTTTTGATCCTTCAATATTCATTTAAATGAAATCATCTGTTTTAAAATAATTCCTTTAGCAATCCAGCATCTGGTTTAATAAAAAACAACTTACAGTAAATTTGAGTGTGTAAAGGAAATAAATGCAAAGCTTTAATCCCATCAATCTACCCTCTAAATAAAATGTTTTGTCCTCTAGACAGAATTGCTCTGACAATACAAACTCATCTTTCTGTTTAATCTGTTAGGTCATGGCCCCAGAGATTATGATGAGCTGTCTCTCAAAGTCACGCTGTGCTGCAGTACAACATCCCTTGGATAAACCACAAATCCTCACCCAAAAAAACAACAACTTCACTACAGCTCTGGGGTGTATTTCCTTGTTTCTATTGGTTTCTTTCACTGGCAAGAATATAATTGCATATGGGAGCATCAGTCATGTGTCACTTTTCCATTCATTTTTGGCCAAGGTGTAACCATACAGAAGCAACAATCTATAGCTTTTAGACATTTAAAGAAACCGTACTGACTGAAGGTTATTCATTTGAAACTAAAATTTGAAGGTATAAAGTTATACTGTATTAGCTGAAGGATATTTACACATTAATTATTCTTCTACTAATTCAAATAGAAATAGTAGTACTGTAAGGGAAAACAAATATTTATTTCAGCATTTGCACAAATCATATTTATAAATAGATATGTGAGCAAGCTATTTCTGTAAACATTCCCTAAAGAGCCCTGGGTATGACCAGCCTTGCAGCCAAGATATATATAGAAGATTTTTGAGCAAATAATTACAGCAGAGTTTACTCTTCAGTTTGTAGAAAGTGGGGAGGATTTTATATATTAAGACATTTATATTCAAATATGTAACTGCTGCTAGAGAAAACTTGCAGCTTTCTAAAAAAGAAGAATTAAAATGCAAATGACCTTAAAATTACATTAAGAATATAATGCTTCTCCTTCTTATTTAACACATGTCCTTTCTAAGCACGTGAAAGTTGCTGGCTGGATTTAGAAATACACATCCCCCTGCCCTTCTGTACATCTGCACCTTCATGAATGCAGATGCACACTGGATGCAAAAATACTCACACTGAACTTGCTGTGCAACTAACCATCAATTTATTCATGTTTTTGCCAAGCACTCGGTCTCACTATCGTAGATATTTGCTAGATCAGCTGGTGAAGAATGGGTGTGTTCAGTAACATGGAGTCAAAACGCAGATGTACAGCGTGTGATCCAACATAATAGGCAAAGCAGTGTTGCTCTAAGACCTTTCCCCAAAAATCTACCCAGAACTTAAAATAGGAACATAAAATATCCCACAATCCTCTGGTACTTTTACACAACTCTCTCTATTTTCTTTATTTGCGTTTTGCTCTTTCAAGATTTCTGCTGGCACTTTCTGATTAACACCTTGAGAGATTACAGTACCATCATAGGACTTTCATGTTCTACTTCAGGTCTCTCTCTTTATACTTAAAACAGAGACTAATATTAAGTGAAAGCAACCTTTGATCATAAAGTTCCCATTCTACTGACATGAAAAAGATACCTCACTATTGCACAGGGAAACTACAGGAAGAAAAGTGAACAGTTCGGAGACTCCACTTTAATGTGAGAACGCTGTCTCTTAATGGAGTAGTTGCTGTTATAACCATTGCAGGCTCTGGTACAGGGGTCACAGAGATTCTATTCCTCAAAACATTTTTTTTTTTTTTTAAGATGTCCATTGGCTTAATAGCAAAAAATAACATTAGTGCTCAATATTCTGCTACAAGGACAGCCCCCTTTTCTTTTTTGCTAAAGGCATTGGCACAAGGATGTATTTGGCATTAAAATACAGGATGTAATACTGGAGAGAAGAAGAACTACTTCAATTAATTTCCCTGCACTGATGAAAAGGTTAAAATAGGGGAAGTGAAAATATCAAGTTGGATTTTTTGTTGTTTACTCAGTGAGCAAGAGGAACACCAGCCGGCTAAATAAAAAACCCAAAACCCCTTACCCTCTTCAATTAACATTTTAAAAAAGGAAAATCTGACAGTATTCAATAGACAAATCTTAGCAATTATTGAAAAGCTCAACTCAAGTAATCGAGCAAGTCAGTACTAAAGAAAGAACCAATGCTACGGCATGCTAAATGGCCAGACAAGTTCCATATAAACAAGTATTGCAGAACGCCAGTAACAATGTATGGTAATAAGTTAGCTATAATTAGTAACACAAGCCTTAAAATATCTCCCTCCTCCCAAGTTTGCTGTAGCCTGGATATGATAAAATCTTTTTTTTTTCTCCCAGTGTAACGAAAATGGTAATTGAAAGCTGATTTAGGATCAAAGACAACCTCAAGTTTATAAATAGTTGTAGCTGGCTGTGAAGCATTCTCGTCAAAATTTCTTGAAAGTGGATGCCCTGCTACAATGGTAGTAAATTTTCAGGAATTAAACTGAAATAAGATATTTTCTGAAAGACTTTTAGACAGGAAAAAAGCTTTGAGGAGGAAAAAAACCCCACAAATGCTTTATCATAGAATCTACACCACTATGCACTGTTAGAAGAAGATCATTATAAAACAGTCGATTTGATGTATCTGAAAAAAACAAAAACCAAACCCCACTACAAAACAAAAAAACCAGCTCCAACACCACTAGTGAGCAAATATCGATTACCACTGAGAAGCCAAATTACTTGAGTAATTCTTTATTCTTTCCATCCAGTGTTTTCACAGGACACCAGCAATTACAGGAGCTTTGTTTTTTATTCATGATTGGCAAAATCCTGGCTTATAATCCCTCTAGGTACCAACTTCAATATTTGCATTTGTATTTAAATTATTTTCTGCTATTTTACAATAGTTTCTGGAACAATATACTTTAAGTTTCTAAAGAAGTTCCACAAATACACACTTTTGGAAGTGTTCTTTTTTGCATTATATGAAGCAGCAAAGCAAGACAGAAGCAGTGGAAACTTTTAGAGACAAAAGAAACTGGCTACCCAATATCCCTTCCTCAAGTGACCTCCAAGGTTGTTTGTGGACCTAAACAACCAAAATAAGTCAGGGATTGAAAATAAGGCATCAGTTCCAAGCTGAACTGATCACATTTAGTGATACTCAAGATGCAGAGAAAGAATTCCCAAGAAGAAGAAAGGTATGAAGTAACAATTTTGCATAAACCATGAGCTCTCCTATTAACTGAAGCTCAACAAAAAACCCACAGAGAAAGTGGCTTTGAATTGCTGAAATTTCTGTTACATTTTCATTAAGTATAATTACCATCTCATGAGAAACTGGATTAATACACCCCATCGATACATGTGTGTAAAAATATCCCCTGTGAATTGCTACTGTATATTCTAATCCAGTTGTGTGGGGCATATCTTCTGGATTGCCTTCCTTTTAATACATTTATTATTAAAAAACTATTAGTAGAGCTCTTTATTTCAAATTTTTGTCCTCTTGAGCAATCTGACCAATTCATTTAGGGATTTGAAGGAATAAATATAATTAGTACAATTGAAGGGATGACCTATGATACAAACATCAATTTCCCAAGTTGTTTTTCTCCCCTTCTTATCAGTGCTGAATAATTGACACATGAACAAAACCTGAGTTCATAGCTGAAAAGTGCACTTGAATATTTGAGACCTGCTTAGAGACTGATGACCTTTCAGGTAAGAAAGTGAGAGATCAGATCCAACAACTTGCTTCCAGGTTGTGGTGCATTAGCATTACAAATTCCAGAGCCTTTGAGACCAGAGGCTGGTCACTGGGATAAGGGGACTGGGCAACGTACAATGACAAAATGAAATGTGTCAGGTGAAAGGATTAGGAATTTCCACTGCCAGTTAGTGTAACTCTTATGTTTCTCTACATTTCTGACTTTATCTTCCCCCTGACAAGTAGGTTAATTTTCTCTAATTAGACTACTACTTTTCCAGAATAATCAGTCTAATTTTTTCAGTCTTCTAACACAACATTTTGCCTGGCTGTGCCACATATGTGCTACAGATTTTTCATCTGGCAGTTCTGTGTAACCTGCATGTACAAGCAACCCTGTGATCATCTGTAACTATCCAAACAGTGAAATCATGGAATTAGCATCCTTGAGTGTTGCTATGTTGACTCTCAAAACTCAGAAATAGGTCTTTCAGTACATCTCTGACTTGCAAGTGGAAAGGGAAGCTGTAGACAGACACAAGCCCTCATGTCACCAGTTTGTATGTGCCATAAACTTCTGCTGACAAGATCTTTCTGCTGTGAAAAAGAACCATATTGTAAAACAGGCCTCTAAACACCTAGAGAAATAAATAATTAAAAAGTGCTAGGGTAGCCACAGGAAGAGAGAAACCCCTCCTCAGTCATTCCTCACAACAGCAGACTACAAACCAGGGACACAGGGTGAGCAATTGACCATCTTGCTGCACCCAAACCTAAGCAAGACAGTAACAGCAATCAATGCAGGCACTTGAACAGATTTCTGATTACATCCTAGGTCTTGAATTTTCACCAGGGAGCCAAAGCACTGGGAATAACATATACATTTTTATTTTCCCAAATAATAGGGCTTCCTGATGAAAGAAGCCCAAGAAGAGGGAAGCAGACTGCTGCACGTGTCAGTAGGAATCTCAAAACCCCACGACCACAGCCTGTAATACAACGGATATTGTTCATTCTGCAGAGCACAAAACCATCACCACAGTTCAGGAAGCACATCAATAGATTACAAGGAACCTTACAGTCATCACAATGTCCTCTCCTCTCTGAATAGAATCTCACTCAGTGATATAGGCATATATATGGTTTGTTATCACTGTAGCAGTGATGGTTGCAGGTGTATATACAAGTACGGATACGTACACATAGATTTTTACATATGCATACAGGTGGGTGTTCAGATGCATTCACATGTATACACACAGACACAATCTTAAAGATTTGAACATATAAGCCTTCCACTAAAGAATCCAAAAAGAACCATTACACTGGAAATCCTTTTGAAATCCACAGAATGAGTTAATATAAAAACCACACTGCAACTGAATTGAAACCTATTTCAGAGATAAAGTGCACAAGCTCATGACAATGAACACCAAATGTATTTTTAAGAGAGAAATAGACTAAATACTTGAGCAGATGTGGCAAAAAATTAAGAGCAGCTAAAGGCAATAATCAAGCTGACTTCTCAGAGAGAACAGAGTGAAAAATTAAAGCAGGATGTTGAGATCAGGTGACTGCAAAAGAGGAAAAGACAGCACAGAGATATGAAACTGCAAAATTTGCACAACAGCATGGAAAGTGAAAGCATGCTTAAAAAAATTAACCCAAAATAATCAGAACAAAGACAATTATGGTTATTTAAGCGGCAAGACTGCTGCTGGTGCTGAGAGAAATAATGCAGACCATAGAATTCACAAGCTATTTGGGGATGAGCGAGAAACATTTTTCAAAAATTTAGTTTACAATGCGTCTGCTGTCATTCGCAACCGTTACCTTGAGGAGACTTTCAGCAGGGGATAAACTCTGAAAACACTTCACAGAGAGGTGTTTAGATTTCTGCGTTGAGTCTGAAAAACAGAAAATCACTGGTTAAAGCCATCAGCTTATGACACAGATGGAGGTAGTACTGGCAAAAGTGACAGAAAATATCCACATAAGAAATCTGCCCACTGAACAGAGAATGTGTCAAGGAGAGAGGTGGATTAGTGGTTTTATCTCAGAAGTGACAGATTTCTGCATTTCAGAAGTGCTGTGCTGGAGTGGCTGATGGAAGGACTTACATGATCAAGGAGAACCTGTGGCTCACCAATAGCCAAGGGTTTTGATTTGATCTAAACTCTTTTGTAAAATCCCAACATTACCCCATACAGCCACTTTTCCCCTTTGAATTTCAGGCAGATGTATTTCAGGGAGATTGAACAACACTGGAAATGTATCCCAACAATATAACCTGAGGACAGGTTAGGAAGTAAGTCTGGTTTTATCCTTCCTCCTACACCTCCCCACCCACCCAAGGAATACAAAGCAATTTTGGGTGGCAATAAACTTTGTTGTATATGCAGCTAGAAGGCAGCATATTCTTTTCATTTATCATTTAAAGACAGATCATCAGGAAGTCATTACATTGTGAAGATTGGATCTCTGCACTGTTGTGGTGTAATTGAGCCCTGCTGTACACAAATATTGTAGATAATAAAGCATAAAAAGGTTTGCAGTATTGGACTCGTCCTTTTCCTACACTGTGGTGTTAGGTTTAATCCAGTCACCAAAAAAAAAGGAAAGTTTTGAGAAAAAACTTAAACAGACTTTGGTGGATTGGAACCTATTTTCTTAACTATTGTTAACTGTTAAAATTAGATAACCTTGAACCCTAGCAATGATTCTGGATATTTTGTGGCTATGATCTGAACCCCACCTCTATCTGACAGAGGGTTGCAAACAGGACAGGGGACTACTACCAGAACATAAAGAAGCAGTAGGGAAGGAGGAAAAGCAGGCAGCCAATTTTAATGGACATGTCTCAATTCACAGGTCAGTAGTGCCTATGCTGCTTTTAAGTCAATACCAATGCCCTGATGATATTTTTAAGCTGCTTCTTGCAACATCAGGATCACCACGGATGACAGACTTGCTGCAGGCTAAATTCAAGGAATATGCAGAGATCCTGTAACAGTTACAGATACTTCAATATATCATATCTGTTTTGGCAGGGGATAATATCAGTGCTATCGAGATAAAGGTGCAGTAGTGGTGTTTGAAACCTCTGTATGCTGCCTGCCGGGCTGTGATAAACAGCCGTGTTCCACGCACTGGGTGGAGGCACAGACAGTCCCCGTGCAGGCACTCGAGAGCAGGAGGGAAACACAAAGAAGTTTGTGGTGTGCTGGGAGTAGGAGCAATTCTGCATTAGTGAACTTCTATTGCTTAACTTCTATCTCACTTCAGCATCTCATAAGCTCAACTCAACTGCTACAGGGTTCAGGTTCTGATTAGAAAATATTATAAAGACTTGAAGAGAAGGGGCAGAGAGCAAAAATTCAACACAGAAGAATGGAGCCAAGTGAAGACCACATAGCTACATTTACTCTGTGACAGAAGAGGGCCAGACAGAATTACTCCCTAAAAGTGTGAATACCACATTTTCATTCTACCTACAGTGACAAAATAACACAACCACCACTTTGAAGAGTGTTGGTTCCCAATACTTAGCAAAGAATTCTCATCTCCTACGAAAGGTACTTTTGTTTCAGTGAGTTTGTCAAGAAAGGAGAATACTCTGCCGTTGCTTAAGATTGAAAAAAGAGCTAAGAAAAAACATCTGCATTCAGAATAATTTTTTTATGCACACAACTAAACAGCTTTACAAAATTCCACTCATCTCTGTTTTTCTTCTCCTTACTACATTTGTTCACCCTATCCTTGTGATTAAATAATACCTCCAAACTTTCTTTTCTGCAAGCATTCTTTTCTCCAAGCATTCTTTTCTGCCTTTTGAGAGGACAGCTGTTTATCTATAAGTGGCTTTGATAATCTGAGTGCATGGGCCAAATGCAAGTGCACGGGTCAGATCATAAAAGAGTCCTGATCCATTAGGATTTGTTTCAGGCATGGAAGAAAGAACTGTGACATTTCCAAAATTAATTAAAGTTCTGGTAATCTTACTCCCCAGTAATTTGAGGGTAAAGAGTTTCAGCTCTGGCAACTTTTGAATTATTTTTTAAGAAAGTAAAGCTATAAGAGGTTCTCATAGATTTCTAGTCATGGAGGGTTGCTCCTGTAAATTCAGTTCAGCAGAACTGCTTAAGAGTTATTGGAAGAAAGAACATTTCCTTCAGATTACTCTCTCTACAAACAATAAGAGTAACTACCTGAAAGCAATTTCCTCTCCTACACTATGTCTTAATATTAACATAATCATAAACACTTAAGACAGCATTCTCCTCACATCTCCATTATTAATCTCTTAAAGCTGAGTTATGAACAACATAAAACATTAATGCATCATGCCCTAATAATTGTTCTCTTATTAGAGCATTTGCCCCATATGGCTTGTTAGATGGTTTGTGCTCATAAGGAAGATAAGTTTCCATTTACCAGAAGATATTAAAAAAAGCCCAGCATCCAAAACAAAACAACACACCCTGTCAATATTACTTCCATCAACATAATTTTCCTAAATTAATAAAAAATTAATGAAGCAGACAAAATGTAGTAATCTGGTTAAATATTAATTTAAGAGCGCGTCTGCTGAACTTTGAGCAGTATTTACTGACAGCACCTGAGCCCCAGCCCTGCCCTGCTCAGAGCAGCTCCCTTTGCTGACACAGGAGCAGAAAATCCCCCTCACCCTGCTGGGGACCAGCTACAGCCATCACACTCAGCAGTGGGTGACCAGAAGCCATGGCACCAACAACTCCAACATCTGCTCGCCAACCCCTGCACTTGCTCTACACCTCAGGAGCTGTTCTGGCAAACAGCCCCTCAAACGGCAAGTGCTGCCACAGCCATCAAAGAAATGCAGCCAACTGCTCATCAGCCTCTGAGACGTTTAAAAAACACACCCCTAAAGGAGACGGGAGAGTTCTCAGCCACACCCGGAACTTCTGCCTGTCCTCTGGACTTTCAAAACTTAAGCCTTCTAGTGTGTAGATTATTTCATTACAGCAACAGGGTAAACTTGCATGTTTTTAAGTTCAATTGTATGACACTAAGTAGTTTGATAAACAAGCCACTAAATCCAGACTAGAGGAATGAGGCTTGTTTTCCAATTTCTGCTTCCTGCCTAAACACCACAATTGCTTGATATTTAATTTTGAACTTTGCAGTCAGCAGACGGTGATTCTACAGGAGAGATTTATCTTTCGACAAACTTGGGCCAGCCAGAAAATATTGCAGAAGATGGATTTAAAAAGATAATAGTCTGTCTGACTATAAATAAATTTCCTATCAAAGCCATTCCTAACAGGGTTTCATTAACAGAAACCATATAACCAATACCTATAGGTACATTTCTCAAGAAAGGAATGGTGGGGCAGTTCGGCCAGACAACCTGGACACACGGGTCTGGGCATTCTAATTCCATCTCTGTCACAAAGTGTCTTGGCAATCAGGAGCTACTCACAAAGTGTTTGCTTCAATTCCTCCATCTGTATAATGGCAATGATATCTAATTCAGAGGGATGCTGTGAGGATTAATTAGTTAATGTTGGTAAGTGCTTTGAAGATGAAAAGAGCTACAGAAGAGATAATCAGTTTTACAGTCTCTAAAAGCTTTTACCATGTCTGCAGAATTATTTTGGAGTACCACAGGAATATCATCGGAGAGAATCTGTCATTTATCACATACACCCAGAAGAGGGGAGGGGGCAGGGGCTGGAGGGTTGGAAGGAGCAGGTATGAAAATATTTCAGTGTTAAATCATGTATCCTGTTCTGAAATCTGAAGACACACAGCACAAAGCTCAGACCTCCCTTGTACAATCTACCTGTACATTGCTACCACTTTCTTAAGAAAACAGACACCACATGGCTTTGTTACTTAACACTTCCCTTTGTCCTAATTTGAAATTCAGAAACTAGAATGACTTTTAGGGTTCTTTTCTATGTGTTTGAATACCCTGGCTTTTTCTCAGTATATATATTATAAAGGACTGCCAGATGACATCCCATTCTCTGAAGAAATGTCTTTAGGGTAAACTATATATATTTAGCTTTGGAAGATTTACTTTTGGTTGCCCAGAAAGTCTTTGATATCTATAGCCCAGCTGCATTTCCTGCCTTAATTGGTTTTTATTCTTAATAAACAAAATAGAAGTTTATAATGAAGTAGTCAGAGCCCTCAAACTTTGCTAAGTCAGACAGGATACAGAAGCATACATGGTTGAAAATTTCAGATTTTTTAAAAAAAAGTCGTTATTAACTCTACGTTACTCAGAGACTTTTATATCCCGCACAAGAATAACCATACCTTCTCTTTGATTTTTAAATAGAGCATTTTTCATGGATGATTTGAAACACATTAAAAGAATGTCAACTACTGATGCAACTGCATCATAGCTTGTGGGTCTTCCTGGACAAATTGCTTCCAAGTATAATTATTATGTACAACATTTTGATCAAAATGTATTCTTGAACATACATTTTTCAAATGACCATCAGAAAAAATAAAAATAATTTGACTTGATCTGAAAGATGCTCTCTACATAGAGCACAACCAGACTTGAGTGACGTGTTAGTGTACAAAGGTGACAAGGTGTATAACTGTGTTTACTACAAGGTAAATGCAACGCTGACTGCTACTGGCTTCAGATAAAATTTCTACAACAAAAAACTTCATTAAGCCATACTTTCTTCTTTAAAAACAGTGCCCAGTGGCTGTCCTACTGATTCTCAGTAGTTAAGAGTACCACTAACACGTGATGAGAAAATCCACATTCAACATTGTCGTGCAATGAAACATATTTTGCTGCTGCTTATAATCATTATGTTTTGGTCACAGCCCTTCCCCTACCTTATGTCAAATGTCAACATTGACAGGGCTGAAGAAAAAAAAAGTAAATATTTCAGCTCACTCTTCTTTCTTAAGTCCTTTGAGCTTCACAAGGCAGCAATGATCATTTATAGCCCCTCTCTGCTCCCAAAGATGCCACCCACTACTCTCCCACCACATTCAATTCTGCAAGGGTACACTTCTGCTTTGTGAAAGGAGGTAGAATGTCTTGACTTAGATGCATCCTTTTATAAGGGGAAAGTTGTAACAGTCTGGAAAAGATTGTGGACAACTGGACAATCCTTTGCTATTGCAATTACCCCCATTCTTACAGTCTTTGCCAGCTGCCATCACTCTGCCTTGAAATAAGTCAGTTCTGCTGACCCCACGGAACTTTTCAAAGGCAAGTCTCAATCCCTGGTAAGCTGCACAGATCCACTTTGATCATGGCCAGATGGTACCTTCCAGGTTTTTTATCCACATTTTCCTTCAGGTTAAATAGTCCTTTTCCCTTTCCCAGTATTTATTCTTAATGCATTTATAACAAGTAGTTATAAATTCAGATCCTTTCTCCTGCGGGCCCAATGATTAAAGGCCTTTTAGACTCATTTACATGACAGGTTACCCATTATCCTAATTGTCATTGTACAGTGTCTGACCCATCCTTCCCCCCCCATTTATTTAACATGAAAGAGCAGTTACTGCAGTGCAAGGTCATTGTAACACTTCCCTGTGTATGGCAGGTCCTGTGCCAGCTGCACACCCTGGGCAGGTTGCTGTGGTGGGGAGCAGCCCCCAGAGCAGCCCCTGTGCCCCATGCCCTGTGTCCAGCTGACGAGCTTCAAACTCTTGGTGCAATCTCATGATCCTCAAGTACACACCCCAGAGTTCTCATTACTGAACCGAAATTTCATATGTGTTGCTGCTGCCCTCACGGCCATCCAGCCATTCTGTACCCCGGAGTGACAACACCGGGAAATGTCCCCATGCTGGTGTGTCCTTTCTAGCCAACACGGGAGAAGGTGCTGTGGGTACCACCCCAGAGACTGCCCCCCACCCAGAGGGGCCTGGCAGAGGAGACACGCTGCGTTTCTTTCTAAAAACCAGCAAACTTGTGTATAGCATGTGCATCAAGACTGGGTTGTTGTTTTTTTTTTTTACAAGATTAAATTCCTCAAAACCTTCCCATTATTCCATATGCTGCACTGCCTCCTGTGCTTCCCGCTTACCAACACACGATTTCCAATGAGTATCCAAAATCTCCCTCTGAATGCCCAGGACTTGGTGGCAACCACACAAACAGCAATCAATAATTTCATGTTGCTACAGAGTAACCAATACTTGGGGGGGAGGTGGGGGGAAACAAACGTGAAAAATTAAACAACTCCTAACTGCTGGGAAAACTGTTGCAGGCCAGTACTGAGCCTTCAAGGAGTGCTGCTGTGAGCTCGCCGGACTCCTGCTTGTGCCTGAATTTTCCATGGAGTAATTGAACCTGACAGGAAACAATCTTGATACAATTAGAAATGCACAACTTGCCAACACAGCTCTATCAGTCATTATGCCATATACCCCAGCAATAATGCCAAGTCCTCCACACAGACACAACCCTAAGTTATACATTTAATTTAACTCATCCAAATTCAGAGAGTCAATAAAAGGGCAGCTATCCTCTTAAAAGAACCATCATCTCTGATGTCTCACTGTTGATAATCAAGGAGCAACACACCTTCATTCTGGGGAATTAACAACAGGTCATCTTTTCATTTACAGATGCTTCCGTTCTCTTCTGTCTGCACCAACTGTGCTTCCTGTGACATTGAAGTTCAAAAACGTAAAATTTATCTTAGGTTGCCTACCTGACTAACATCATCCGAACACATACTGATCTATTACGGGTTCAGAAAAAATTTTCTGGTTTTGTGTTCACACTGGTCTTGACGAACTGTTGGCATGCCACCTTCACTTAGCCTCTCTAGGGCCCAATAAAATGTTACACAGCTAAGAAGGGGAAGATCATGCTGGTCTATCTAAGACTTTCATACTGCAGAATTGGGGAAGATAGACTGTTATGGGTGTCTCTGCTGCCACCTTTTATCCTTTTTTCTATTTTATGTTCTACTTTAGCTCCAAAACTGAACATTTTATAAAATAACTTGTATTATATTGTCTGAGTTCAGAAGAGAAAAATTTAACTTAGCTGGATTTGCCTCTTTAAGAGATAACCAGCAATACCTGTTCATGAGGCTCCGTGACTAAACACAGGGAGGAAAGAAAGCAAAAGAGAAGGAAGAGGATACTTCATAAAGCATAGCAAAATATATTGGCACATTCTTCCCACAAGAACTTTTGAACAGAGACAGAATGCATTTTTGATTGATTTCCTATTCTCATCTGTTTAATAAACAAAATTTTCAGAATTGTATTTATAGTATTTCTTGCTCTAAGTGGTTAAAAGAGATGAACTAAGAAACAAGTGAATTAGCTTTCTCTCTTCTTAATTTCACATTATTTAGTTTTCCAAAATACCTTTTAAACTACATATATTTCTTTCTTCTTTACTGAATTCCAGAGAGTAAGAGAAAGCGTGTCTGTATGAGTGTGACACACGGACATCACTTCCAATAAAGCAGCTCGAGCACTGCTAAAATGAACACAGCAGCTACACAAAAAAGTGTAGAAAAGGACAGAAAACAACAACAACAAAACCCCAAACAACTAGGGCAAATACTCAGATATCTGACTGTACTGAAGTGCAGAGTGCAGGGGTTAGGAACAGTGAACTAGTCTGCCTGCATTGTAACTAAGAATTGTCACTGCAGCAGTATAGACACACTATAATTACCTCGGTCTGGCATAATAACAGTTAGTGCAGAAAAAACACAAAAGATAAATTAGAAGAAAATAAAAAGAAAAGAGACACTTTAGTTAATTAAATTTTGTTTGTTCTATGTATAAATACTACCTTACCTGATCAAAACCCAGAAATATCCTCCATCTCACTTCGGATCTACTAAGGAAATAACAACGCTCACAGCAGCAATTCATTAGCTGCAGCCAGCTCAGCTGTAGCTAATTTAAAGAATCACAAACGCAGCAGTACAAAATCAAGTGAACTTGGGCAGCTGAAAGTACTTTAACTGTGCAAGAGCTCAGGTACCCCTTAGTTTCACCTGTGTTGTGTGTTCCAGCTGTGAAGTAGTAGCTAGAAGGACTGTTATAATGTAGCCCCAAGACGTTTAATTAGAAACCCCATGTATTTCCAGAATCCAGGAATTACTTATTTCATTTCAAAATAGATGTTATTTTATACCTAAAATAAAATCACTTTAGTCCCTTTCAAGTCACTTTGTTTCTTATACAGGAGAAAATATTACAACAAGAGTTCTGATCTTCTGAATCACAACCTACTAAGCCACAAGGTTTATTTTCAAACCTAAACAGTTTTCTTTAGGTAGTTCAATTCTCATATTTTGTAAAACATATTACCAGCCCCTAGAAATGGAATATGGAGAATAACTGGGTCAAAAATAGAGGAATACAGCTGAGTCTAAAGCTGAATTAACTTTGCATGCTCTTAACAGGGCTGTATAACACAGGAAGACATTTTTGCTACATCAAGTTAAGCTGAGCTGGACTGTCATGTCTTATTGGCAGGCTGGTGACTTGGTGAAGTTGTTACCAACATCCACAGACTCTCTGCTGGCCAGATTCTTCTGCCTCCCTCTTCTCTTACAGGCTCTCAGAGCACTATAGTCCCTAAGACACATTCCTGCTCGAGTTACAGCTCCTCTCATGGTATAAAGATGCAATAGTGCAAGAACTATTTTATACCTTAAAGCATGCAGTATGTCAACATTACCTACTGAAATGCAAACTGTGGTGATTCTTGTGGTGGCAATATAAACACACAGCAGATATTTCAGAAGGAGACTTGCTGGTTTGCAGAAATGACCTCCTGCTCAGGTCAGCCCTGGCACCTGAGACTGAAATCCCAGCAGGTGAGGGGGGTGTGCAGCCTCCCTCTGTCCCCTGCTCTGCCACAGAGGCACACGATGTGTCTCAACACAGTCATGACTGGATCATTGTCAATCTCTCCATTACATAACAGGGATTTAGTTCTGAGGGAAAGGGTCATTCCCAAAATGCTGCCCTATGAAGACAGGTTGTTTCTCTCAAATATTTCAATCACTAGAACATTTTCAAGAATTAAGTGGTCCTTGAGATCCTACTCCCAGGCATGATCTGCCTAATAAGAACAATAATGATAAAATTATTATACTGAAAAGACAGTTCTGCTGCAGCCAAGTTGGAGAATTTTACAAGGCTATTGCATCCACATCAGGCTGAAAATCAGCAAGAATGCGAGTTCAGGAGCTGATCTTAGGGATGGATTGCTCAGAACGGGGTTAAAGTGCATCTTTCATCGAGGAGCAGGGCCTGGCCTGCCAGTGCTTTAGCCAATTAACAAAGTTCAAAATGAGCTCTACTTCACACAAGTATTTTTTTTTCATCTATTACACCACATGATATTCCTAGTGGTATAGAAGCCCCAAGTATCAAACTGTGTTCAAAACTCAGAGGCTGCTTTATTTTAAGTCTTTATATCGAGGCAACTTTTCACAAATGACTTTGGCACAATCAATCATATCTAAAACTAAGCTGAAGTGCTTCAGAAAGCTGCCCATCACGGGCTGTTGGCTAGAGAGGCTGAAGAACCTCCGCGACAAGCCTTTGACTTCAGCATAATAAATGTGTGCTATCCCAGTGAGGTGGTAGAGGTTTATTTGATTTCAAATGCTATGTTGGTTGCTTGGTACTAATACCACAAACTGGAAATGAAAACCATCTAGCACTATTGCCACTAAATAATTTATGCAGACCTTAATGTTGTCTATACAACATTGCTCCAAACAGACTTGTTGCAGTGCCAGCAAGTATTGAAATATTCCCAATAGGAATTGATCAATCTGCCCTTGCTCTTTATAAAATTCAATGTAAAGAAAGGAAGGAGAACAATCTAAACAGAGTTTAGCACCTTCAGCATCTATTTGAAAACAAAAAGACCATAATTTTCCTAGATAACTCATTCCCTGTTTATCTTAATGAAGGCAAAACAAGCAACAGAACAACTGTTGAATGGAATTACAATAAAATATTTTTTTTTTTTCAGACAAAAGGGCACAAAATCAGTTTTCATTTGGCTCAGTGACTATCGTGTGTTTGAAAAGAATGTTACATATTCATTTCATTTATCATTTAAAGTCAGATAATCAGGAAGTCATTATGTGGCCTACACTGGGCAGCTATTCGATTAGAGCATAATTGAACACTCTGTAAGGCAGCCAAAGCTGACAGGTTGGGAATGCATAATATCCTTCCCATGGTATTTTGAAGCAGGGGATAACTGTAGGAAAATCATTGTCAATCAAAACCTGACAACCGAGAGAGGCTGGAATCTCTGAAAACAGGAACCCAGCTTTATTTAAGCTCTTGAGGCATGTTATGCTTTCTGTGTTCATCAAATAAGGCACTGTTTTAAAAGATCATAACTGAAACCAGAAAACTTTATTTGGCCCCCTTGTCTTTGTCATTTATCTGCAAGAAAACAGTGATCAAATATGAAAACGAGAGGAAAGGTTGGACTTGCTTGCCCAATGTTTTAAACCTGGCTTTGAAATGTGCTGATTGCTGAGAACAACGATTAACCACTAACAGACACTCACACAAACCCCACATGGCTTGCAAAAACATTGGCCTTTCAGTTGTCGAGTATTTAAATTACTGTTTAATACTGTAAGAGGCTTGAGATTAAAAAGTTATTTTTACTAAGAGACTTGAAACTCTATTTCCAGTTAGTAGCAAAGCAACTTTTCTAATTAAAAGCCTGTTTGTTTCCCAGCATTATCAGTATGTATTTGGTTAGAAGCTTACAACTCCTTTGGCAAGCACCTATGCATTTTTCTGAGTTTCTCAAATGTGCCCACACACATAGATCAGTAATGTGCACAGCACTATTCTATCAAAGATCAGGGGAAAGCCTTACAGCTGTAGCTTTTACTTGTATAAATATTTCTTTTATCACTAGCAAGCAGAATAATAGGGCTAGCAGATGATGTCCAACACCACTGAAATGCATCAACACGTTTCAGCTACTCATGGGAGACTAACAACTGTTTTCAGACCCCAACATCTTTGAGCATCTGTAGTTGATATCATGGAAAGCAGATGTCCTCAGCTTTCCAGACTGTCCTTGAAGGCAGCATCACATGCCAGATGTCATGAGGTGATTAAATATATACATATACATACATATACACACACCTGCAGTATATTTCTACGTGTGCCTGGTTAAACAAAATGGAGGCAAATAAGAACTGACCACTGAAAGATTACTCTCATTTCTACCAGGTTGCCACAATGGATTTCCCTTTTCTGTCTTTCCTGAAAGCTCAGTCTATATGCCCTGCAGATAAAAGGTTGAGAAAACTACATGAGTGGGAAACACAAGCAGAAATCTCTTCACGTTATCCAGACAACACAATAACCTCTGATAGCCTCCATCCTAAATCATTCAGCCCACTCCACTAACAAAGCCTGGGAATATAATGGAGCCTTTCAGCACGAGCTGTAAATCACTTGAGGTAATTCCAAGCCCAAGGGGAGTTGTATTCCAGGCTAGGATAAATCCAAGCATCTGATAGCTTCCTTTAAAACAAAGGCGACATCTTGAGCTCTTTTCTGGGTCCAGTGTCAGGACCTGGAGGGCAGGAAAGTCCTGCTTCAGTCTGTACTTCATTCACTCCCCATCACTCCAAAGCCTTTCACTGCTGGGCTCGTTAGTGAAAGTTCCACGTATGGGAAATTTCCTCAGTTCACTCCATGGAATTTGTCTATCCAGCATCTCACTGGCTGGACACTGGCACAGAAACCAGAGGGGCTGGCATCCCCTTGTCCCAGTGAGGAAAAGCTCCAGTGTGAAATGGAAAGGAGGAAAAAAAGAAAAGGGTGAGGAAAAAAATTACTAGGAATAACAACATTCTGATCTGTATTCTAATTGCCTAATACTAAAATATTAACAAATACTAACTATATGTTGTTCATGAGATTTTTCCAGAGTTATTTACAGAAGATCAGCACCTGATTTACGAAAGAAAGAGATACTGTAATTAGCCTTCAATATAATTATAATTCATAATTATTTTAGCATGTGTATTTATGCCAATTAATTTGTAAACTTGTAGATTTTCTAATCTAATAAGAAGGTCTTAAAATTACTACAACCTTCCTGAGACTTTACCTTTATTTGACTTTCCTCACACTTTTTTTGTTCTCCTTGCTGTCTGGCTTTTTGCCTTCTAACGCTAACAAGCACAAACAGGAGTAAATCCAGTGGAGCAGCACTAAATTACATTATTCTTCCAGAGGTCATCTCTATCCTCTTTTTAAGGAACAGCCTAGGGTTTGCGCTTTGCTGCATTATCCCAGCTTTGTTACCTGATACTACAAATCTCCAGAGCTGCTGGGGATTATATTCAATGAGGAAAGAGTGGAGAAAATTAAATGAAGAAAACAAGAATTACTTGTCAGACATTCCAGCCTTTTATACGTTTTGGGTTCTACAACCAAGTAAAAATATTAAATCAAGGGAATTTTAATTTTTTTACCTTTTTTTTTTTAATGAGGGACAGGACTGTACTAAAACTAAATTTGGTGGAAATACCTTTATCATTCAAAAGTTTGAATGCAGACAATGCTTTTGCCATCTGATAAAGTATTATTCAACGGAAAGAATTTACTGACTTCCAAAAAAATCAGCCCTTGGTTTCTTAGAAGCTAAAATAACAGAGGCATGGGATGGTTCTATGATGATGATTAAAATAGTATGAACAGTATAAAAAGTAGTATTGTATTTGTTAAAGTTATTTCAGCAGGAGGTCTCCTCTTTCTATTTAATAGATTCCACAATTTCCTTTCATGAGGTTGTATTATCCATCTGGATTCCTGAGACCAGCCCAGAGCAACTCTGTCCCTTGGTTTAGGTTAAACTACTGTATTTGTAAGGGATGAATGTCTCTTTTTCTGTTGACACCATCTCTCTACCTCATGTTATCTTGGCATATTTCTCTGTATTTGATCAGAAAGCTTATTATTGAACACCTACTCAAAATGAGACCCTGAAGCCCAGGGAAAATAGAAGGTTCCAACTTCTTAAGGGGCTACAAATCTTTACAATGCTTCTGCTTCTGGAATGGGCTGACTCAACCCCAAATACACACCTGAGTGCAATGAAATCTTTGGGTAGTTTTTCAGTTAGTGATGCCACTTTCAACCCAAATTCATTTCCATCTGGAATTTAATCATAAATTTGTCAAAAATCATGAAGAACCAGTGAGCTACACACCATTTCTTTTGATTCCTTCCCTCAAGCTCTCCAAACAGGACGATATTTCTAAATCCAAATTTATTTCAGCTGCTGTACAGCATGAAGTTTTATAACTGAACTGGACATTGTTGCCAGTTCCAGAGGGTTGCCACTGCCTTTCTTTGTTTTTGTACATCATAAACTTGTGTATTGTAATTGTATTTATTGCTCACATAGTGTATACTTAGAATGTGCACACAAGATTTAGAAGGAGAAAAATTAATTTGTCCACAGTGTGTGTCAGGTAAAAAGGATTTTGTATTAAAAGTAGTACTAGAATGGAGATATCAGGATGCTGATAAACGTATCCGGATGTAGTTGAAAAGTTTTAAATAAGTTCCTCAGTACTCGGCCAAAAAATTAACCCTTTCATTGGTCACATTGTGGTTGAAAACACAGAGCTACATTTCCCATCAAATTTGCTCACTCAAAAACATGAAGTATTCAACTTGAGGATGTAAAATGGGAAGCTCTAATTTAAGTAAGAGTCAAAGAGCACTCCAACATGTGGCTCTATGGGATTTTCAATTATAACCAAAATAACTGAAGATGTAAACAGAGACAGAAACAACTGTACCATCAAACATCTGCTTCATAATTGTTTGAACAGCAGATTGCTTACAAATCTCCCATCTATTTCTAATCCTGGCATATACTGATACCTCTCATTTTGTTCTAGTTTGTTTAGAGGGATACTGTTCAGTTAAAATATTATTTCCCATACTGATATGTGGTGTTTACTCTATGAGATAACAACCTACTCCTTGAGACTTGGTTACATGCTGTTTGAAGTTGGGATTTTAAGAAATTATGTAAGGAACCACATCTGGCAGTGATCTACATTATTGGTTATCTCAGGTTTTACAGCACTGCACAGCAATACAGATGATCATCATAAAAGATGAACATCTTTTATCTTGTTATCTGAAGATAAAATGGAGGCTAGGTCTGTTGCTCCCAAATATGTCTTTAAGAATAAGCTATCAAATTCTGAGTTCCACACAGAAATGTATTTTAAAGTGCAACAATTTTAAATGTATTTTAAAGTGCAGAGCATTTTTTCCCATAACTCATAAAATTAAAAAATAAGGTGGAAGTGAGTGCTTATTACAGGTCTTTATTATAATAAACTTCATCTAAAGAAATGTTCTTACATAGAGAGTTAACCCTAGCAATTAAGTCTGTCCAACGAAAAGGGAAAATATGAAATTGTAAAAAACGATTAAAATTTAAATCCTTCCAATGAATTACTGTGAGACTGAAAACATCTGAGATGGTAAAAAAAAATCGACATGAGACCACACCTTTAAAGGCAGCACCGTTTCACCAGATGGTTTTATAGTGGCTTAAGAAAAGATTTCTACCTTTTATTTTTGAATGTGAGGCAAACCCTTGCCCTCTAACCTCATCCCTCTTTCCACAAAGCGCGTATGTAAAATTTTCATTTAGCATCTTTAGCAATCTTCCATTGGGTTTGAATAGTACATTTTCATTTCATTCATCATTTAAAGACAGATAATCAGAAAGTCATTACATGGGCTGACACCGGGCCCTGCGCTCGATTGTATTGTAATTGAGCACTGCAGAGCGTGTGCCAGATCTAATGGATAATGAATATATTATGTCAGCAGAACTGCCTCAGCAAAGCTCCTGGGGAATCACAGGGGGTACTGCAGTGACACGGAGGGTCACAGATGTTGTGCTGATTTACTGATGGAGTGATTGTGTAATTAGGTAATCAATGGTGGGTACAGGACTATATGTGGACAGCTAATTTTACACAAATAAAGACCATACAAGTAGGAGGCTCATATTTAGGACAGTGCAAGATGATATTTTGGTTGGGCTTAATTATTCATAAATTCTTAATGATGTACCCAAACGTCTGATGGTGGAAGGCCAGCAGCAGAGGTCTGACTCCAATTCAAACACTACAACAACATATTTTCACAAACTTTTTACAATATTATCCCTGTAATTGAGAAAGCTCAAATTTTCTACCTTGATTAAAATAAAACTCACCTTGGTTTGTGTTAGAGACGTACTATAACTCTTAACATTTCATGTAGAGGTAAAAAGCAGTCATGATGAAAACATGAAATGTCTCTAAACATTTGCTCTACATTTACTCTGCTCTCACTGAGAACATTTAGTAATATTTACTTTGTTCTGAGTGACAGCATATTTAAAGAAAAAATATAGACTGTTCACATCCTAAATTTTTGTTATAAACATTATGTATATTTGTAATAGAAATAGATTTTAATAGAGAAACATGTTACTTTTTTAAAAACTCAGATGACTGAACTCTTTACTTAAGATAATGAACAGTAATTCGTACTTATATCCTTTTCCTAATTATGACTGGCTGTATAACAGCAGCTTCTCTCTCATCTGCCCCTCTCTCCCTGGTTCCATTTCAGTGTAATTCTGACACCTGGCTTCAGGTCCTGTGCTCAGCAAAGGCCTGTCTGATCCAAGCCCTCTCTGATGCAGGAATACACCTGTCTGCTTTCCAGTCATGTCAGTGACAGTGTCTCAGTTGGGGTTTTGGCATCCATAGGAACTTCCCCACAGTGTCTGTGACAACAACTTCCAGTCGGGGTTTGGCATCTGTGAGCTTTTCCTCCCAGGAGCCTGCGGTGGGTTTGCAGTGACATGAATCTTCAGGGAAAAATGTTATTTACTCATTACTCAAAAATATAAATATAAATTAGGGAGACAAAAGGTATGAGTAGGCAAAGGCCAGCAAGGATGGTTATTGCTTACACCACTTTGTTTCATCCATGGCAAAGGGCAGCAGATGGCTTCTGTTCATTTTCTGCCGTTCTCCCTCTCTAATTCTTTGCCAAACTGTCAGATTTCTACTGACACCCTGGGCAGTCATTTACTCAATTCACTCAGTTCCCCTGTCTTTACTATGGACATAGGCCCTTCTTTGATGCCAGGCTTTAACCCTGGAAAGAATAATCCATTCTAGCCGGAGGGAATCCAAAGAGAGAACATGCCTTAACAAAGCAGGACAAATCCTTTTTTTCCTCTTCCCTACTACACTCCTTTAATATTTCTTTTGGGGCAACTCCGTAGTAGGTAGGGCACAATAAAGAAGCAAATGGAAAAGCAAGGCATTTTCATAACAAGTAACAGATTTTTCTCAGTTTACCACAATCAGGAATTTCAGGAGGAATGATATCATTTTGATTCTAACATGATTTTTCCTGTACCCTCTTTGGAGATATACAAACTTCTGGATGGTGCTACAACTATTTGCAATTATGCACTGCTACACAAAAATATTTCTATCCTGTTTAAGGACGCATATGTAGAGCATGCTGTGTTTAGATAACCTAAACTTCACTATTAGATGGTTTAACACCTCCTCCCTCTCCCCACCTCTGGCTTTGTGCACCCATCACTAGCAACTCTACAAAAGTACCCGGAATAAAAACAGGCTACCACTTTTCATTAAGTTTTTCGATCTATTTGTCCATTTTCTGCACCCTACAATGACATAAATATTCGTAAGACCCTAATGCTACAAATCCTTTGCTGCTATGAATTTTGGCAAATAAGTATAAAGTATTTTAAAGCTTTTTTCTTGGTCCTTGATTACTTTTCCCTAAGTTTGATTACTTAAGGTTCTACTGGGCTTTCTGGATGGTGAGTTTTTTCTTTCTTTAGCTCCTACTTTAACAGAAAAAATATTCCTCCTCCCAAATAATCTCTCCTTTCCCTGAGTCCTGAGCAGTAGAACAGGTACCTCTGCTACTTGGCAGGACCAGAGCAAGATTTGCTGAACAAGGCTCCCAGCACAGAACACCAATTCTTCAGCCTGGGCAATACCTATCAAATGTGTATCAGCTTAGGGTTTTTTTCCTGACTGAATTTCACAGTTCACAGACTCTAGAGAGCCAGCGTTGACAACCTCTTTCTGAAATTAGGACTATCTTTCTGTTACAGAGTACTGTAATCTTGACAGACATTCTACTGTAATTTCAGAGAAAAACTAAAGGAAAGCTTAAGTTTCAAAATAAACTTCCTATTTTTATTCACAAACATGACTAGGAGATATCAACCATTTTTGTTTAAAAAGCCCTTAAATCTCTTTAGGACTATCCTAGTATTGAACATGGACAGCTTAAAGAAAACAATTCAAAAGTCACCATACACAAGGAGGATTTGCTGGCAAACACAGACCAAAGTAAAGCTTTCCTTTCCTTAGAATTCCAGCACATTCCAGCTGCAGGGAACTCCTCAGGCTATCCTCAAAAGTGCTAATGCCATTATCAAGAGGAGGTAATGTTTTTGAATGGTGTTTGGTAATGCTGCAGTGTATTTATGATGATAATGAGATAAAACACGCATTTCTAAAAGAGACTAGGAAATAAAAATATGTATTTATTTAAGCAATAAAAACAAGCAGAGTCTAACTGCCTCCCAAACATGCCTATCTCAAGTACTCGTATAATGAAATTCTGAATAATATTTTTACTGGTCTTTAATGTTCTTGCAGTGTTTAGCCCTTTAAAAAGTACATGAGAGCAAGAGGATGAAAATTCTTGGAGATATAAAGAGGTATGGCTGGAGCAAAGTGTGCTCTGATGTTTTACAAAATCTAGAGGAAGGTGGTGAAAGATGTTCAGAGCTGCCAGAGGAGGAGGAGGGGGTAAACAAAAGAAATGCTTGGATGAAAGAGAGGAATCTTTCATAAGAGTTCCTCAATTTTTAACAGAGAACAGAGAGAACAGTCTTCCCCACAAGAATCTGTTGAAAGCACCAAGAAGGAAGGGAGGAGAGGAAAAAAAGAATACACTAAGTAGATAAAAATGAAAGGAAAATGAAACTGAGGTGGATGTGGATAGAATGAGTATAAAAATGATAACCCTGGCTGTTACTATTTCGAGTGAAGTTTATTGTTTTTAAAGTACAGACCTTGCAAAGCCTTAACTTAAATGACATGCAATGTTCTTGGCCAGATCTTTATTACCATGTTACTTTGTTATTTGCAACTTCCATACTGCTCAGTGTGGATTTTATGATTAAATCATTAGCAGTATTTTTGCAAACACCATAGAAAATCATGTTTAAATCAACTTTATCAAAGGACTCAAATGCTGAACAGGAATAACTTGGAAGTATTATAAAACAGGACACATAATATTAAATAAACAATTATATTAACAAGTAAACCAAAATTATTAAAAAATTAAAAGATATTTAATACTGAAATAAAACAGAGTCTAAATTATTCAGATTAATTGTTCCCTTTCAAAATGTCACAAAAAAGTTACCCAGTATAAAGCATTAAATTATCTCAAAATCAGCATTTAAAAAAAATTATTAACTATAAGATTCCTTGAGTTCAATACAATTAAAAAACTTCTTATTCTTCAATTCCTTTGTATGACCACAGGGCTTCTATACTTTTAATCATCTCCACTGTTCAATATAAATCTTGTTCTCTTCCCACAAAAATAAGAAGCCTTGCTCGTTTTTAAATTTAGAGACCTTTATATATGCAAAAGAGGATGTAACATTTTACTTCTGAAAGAAATACATGTTTTTGCCAGGCTTTTCTAAGTTTTACTGGAAGTATCAACACCCAAGGTGTGCAGGCTCACCTTCTGTTTCTATGGTTTCACGATGGATTATTCCTGACACAGCAGCTTGTTGCTGTTAACGGGAACTTTAATGATAATTACTGCTCAATGTTCATGTCCTCCATTCAGCCCTTGTGTCACCCATCCCAAGAACTTTAATGATAATTACTGCTCGGTGTTAATGTCCTCCGTTCAGCCCTTGTGTCACCCACCCCAGAGTTTGGGATCCCCCTGTGACTGTGCTGGGCAGCTGCTGACACTGAGCTGCCAATCCTGTGGCTGGCTGACTGTACCCACACCACTTCAACACTGCCTTGGTGCTTCCCTAATGCCATCTGTTGTACCCCTTTTGGACAACTGGAGAAAAACTGTACAATTCCATTAAAAATTCCACATCTAAGGCATTGTATAATTTGTACTTGATAGGGAATTTTTTTCCTCAAGTCTGCCTCTATTGCATCAGAAATGGAAAATGGATTATTTTATCTCCTACTCATGTCTGAACTTTGTCTGAGAAACAGAGGACATTAATCCTGAAGGATTAACCAGAAGAGAGGAATGGATATTCTACACTTTCTCCCTCAGTTTGGTATCCCTGCTAAGCAATAGCATGCACTGTACATACAAAATTTTTCCTTCAACTTATGTACCCTAAAGAATTTTGTCCTTGCCAGCGAGGAAGAAGTTACGACAAAGTGTGTGATAGAGATTATTTTAAATAGAATTTTTCATTGCTAAGGAAGTAATGATACAGCAGCCTTACAGCACAATGTCTTATTCTAGAGATGAACTGTCATTTCATTCATGTCATTCAAACAGCAAGCTTTCCTTCCTTTCTCTATAAAACCAAACATTCAGCGTTCTCATCATTCGAGAAGTATAACACCTCCATAGAGGCCCAAGAAAGCATTATTGCATGCCACAAATCAGTCTTGCAAGTTCAAATGATCAAATGCCAAATATTAAACATTCACTTTTTCTTCTCAAATTGATGTTCTTCTACTGTATGTTTAAGATACAACTTATATAACTTCCATTCACTTGCTGGATTTCTTGGGTGCAAAAAGGAGTTACTGTTAGGTATTTTTTAAATGTCAAAGAAAAAAAAAAGTTAGAAAATTTCTTCCTGCAAATTCTCCCAGTACAGATTTTGAAAGACAAGCCACCACACAGCAATGCCCACAATCTCTCTCTTCTATAATGCTTACAACTGTTTAGGGTTTGGAATATTTTTTCTAAATTTCTGAACTTTTTTTGAAAAATCTACTTGGGAAAATCCCTCATCTTCATGCATTCAAAATCTCATGGCACTCTTGATGGGGTGATAAGTTGTATTTCATACACCTGAAGCATAACAGGGATTAATAACTCGTGTTATTCAAGGCTCCAACTCAAGGATCTACTTCATTGAGGATTTCATGTACTATTTCCATTAAACTGTTAAAATATTGAACACAAACAACAAATGCACTATCACCAGAGGTTTTCAACCCACAATTCCAATGAAAATACGTGTATACAGAACACTACATAGGCATAAATGTAATTGATGTTAACTCATTTGCAGGATCTTTGCAATAAGATTCCACTGCTATTTTTAAGCCCCAAAGGAGCAAAAGCACTCCAGAACACCTCTGATTTAAGTGGGTACAGTCCCTCACACTTGAAGTTAAGACAGGCTGTAATTCCTTTGCTGAGTTACAACATAATGCTTAAAAATAGACTTATGCATTGAAACCATTTTTAATTCAACATCAAACAAGCCTCTGCTCCTAAGGCTCATGTATTAACTGAGCTACAAAGACCATTTCCTGAAATTTGTCTCTTTAGCTTTACGTTGTTATGAATATATAGAATGGTTTGTAGTCTTCTTTATTTCTGTCTTAGAGAATGTGGTGAATACTTAAGAAAATCTATTTTTTCTCCCTAACCTCCATTAGAACATACATGCTAGATTTGTGCTTTATTTCTTCCTTAATTTCTGTTTTACATGGTGGGCTAAAAGCATTTCACAGGTGTTTGCTGGAACTCATTAGACTATTTGGAACTCCTTCATGCTCTCTAAAAGGCAATTAAAATGTGTCTGCAAATTACCTCATGTGGTCTGAAGCACAGCTGCCACTTATCCCCCTGTTACTACACGGTGTGTCCAAACAGAATAGAAAAACTGCTTTGATACCTGCAGTTTACAAAGGCAAATCATGCCTTCATGAGTGACAAAAATCCTCTGCTTGTCTCTTAAGTCTTCAACGCAATTGCCTTTGTTTCCACAAAAAAAAAAAGTTTATAACAAGCTAAGAGACACAACTAGTTAATTAAGTAGATAACAGAAGTAATGAGAAACCAGCAAGTACTCCCATAATTCAAAGAGCAGTTGCTGCATACACAGGAAACCTAGGTGTGTGCAGGTAAAGCATCTCTGATTCTAAATGTCTAAGACGCCTGGGCTAGTATTTCTATTTCTTGTTTCTACAGAAAAAGGAGCAGTGAAAGAATCCATTATTCCAGCGGGTGTACTTACAGAATTTATCCTTATTCTGCAAATATCTGGCAATTAAAACCACAGTTTGAGTTTATATTTCAGCTATTTCTCAGAGAGACCAAATTTGCTAAAGTAAAGACATTTTTACTGCTCTCTTGATCCTTACTGAACTCACCTCTTCACTGGATATTCTGCATGAGAAAAGACTGAATGAATTTTAAACTTTTGTGTTTTAGTTGTCCAGTCTTCTTTATTATTAAAAATGAGTTGTTTATGACACTGAACATTTATCTTTTGCCATCAAATGCTGACAAAATAAAATTCAACAAGGTTTTTAATTATTTGCTTTACTATATGTATTTGGCAGTTCCAGAGTAGCACAGTGTTGTGTCTAGAGCAGAAAGGCCCAGCTCCAACATTTCCTTTCTTGCCAGCAGCAGAAAGAGAAAGACACGTCTGGCCTTTTATACTCTGGGGTGATGCAGAGTCTAGAACAGCTTTCACGATAGCCCCATCCTTTTACCTCCCCTCTGTTCCAAATTCACCAATATACATGGCAGCAAGAAAGGCTGCAAATCCTTTAACTCTCCTTGTATCTTCAGCATCCATCAGCTGTAATTTACTTTGAGCTCTAATGATTGCTTTGGCCCTTTCCAGCTAGAGCTGATCCCCCATCCCACCCCACACACAATATTTTTCCACTTTTTCTCCCCACTCAGCCATGATCTCCATCGAACCTTCTGTGGTCACAACACTTCATTACACCCAGCTGAAAGAATACTGAACAACACACCTGTATTTATTCCAAACTTTCATCTCTCCCCTTTCTCAGCTTACTCTCTCTCCTTTTACTCTTCTCTTAGTCCTTAATGCCCATTCTTTTTTTATTACTTTCTTCCACTAAGCCATCTTCCATAAAATCTTTCTTAAAAGAGTGTATCGGTTTGGCACAGCCTGGTTTTTGGTAGCAGGGGGGCTGCAAAGCTGGCTCCTGTGAGAAGCTGCTGGGAGCTTCCCACCATGTCCGGCAGAGCCAGTGGCTGATGGCTCTGAAGATGGACATGCTGCTGGCCAGAACTGGGCCAGTGAGAGAGGCTGGTAACGCCTCTGTGATGACAGATTTAAGAAGAAAATCCAAACAAAGTGCACGCAATTTTTTCTTTTAGTCAGAGAAGAGGAGGAGGTGAGAATATGTGAGGGAAACAACACGGAGACACCAAGGTCAGTGGAGAAGGAGGGGCAGGAGGTGCTCCAGGCGCC
>VWZT01005430.1:220555-242107 GCA_013397055.1 Pachycephala philippinensis
TGGGGGAGGTGCCCACGCCGGAGCGGGTGGATGCCTGGAGGAGGCTGTGATCCAGTGGAAGACCCGGCGGAGAGAGGGGGTCCTGCTTCCAGGCTGGAGCATCTTGTCCTTAGAGGACTGCATCCCATGGAGGAGTGACCCACACTGCAGCAGATTTGGGAGGACTGTGTGCCCGTGGGAGGTGCTCAAGCTGCAGCAGTTTTAGCAGGACTGCTGCTTGTGAGAGTGGACCCACGCTGGAGAGTTCATGCAGAACCGTCTCCTGTGGGAGGGACCCCACGGCCTCACAGGGGAAAGACTCCTCTCCCTGAGCAGTGGAAGAAAACCTCAGGTGATGAACTGACCAAACCCCGCTGCCCTGTCTCCCTGCACTGTCAGTGGGAAGGAGGGAGGGGTTTTAAGGGCTTATTTTATTTCTCATTATCCTCCTCTCACTCTGTTAGTAATAAATTCACTTTGTAACTTTACGCTGAACCTGTTTTGCCCTTGGAATGTTTTCTCCTGGTCCTGATCTCAACTCACAAACCCTTCGTTAATTTTTTTCTCTCTTCTGCCCAGCTGCGGCAGGGGAGGGTGAGCGAGTGTCTTTCGTGGGTGCCTGGCATTGGGCCAGTGTCAAACCACGATGAAGATGTAGAAGTAATTTCCGTGCATTTTAAACAAAGCAGTGCCTAGTAGTTACAAAACAACATAGTCATGCTAAACAGGAAACTTTACATGAGCCGTGCTGACTAAATTGTGGTCTCAGGAAGACTCATGTGAAAGCAGCTGTGGGTCTGAAAGCAACCCTAAATATGTTCCACTTTTTCAAATGCAGTCACATATCAGTAATGGGGAGTGCAGTTCCTGGGTTACACTGCAGTTGCTAACATGTACAGGAGACTTGCAGATTGCAGCAAGAGCCATCTGAAGATACGGAGGAATAAAGTGCAGTCTGGAATGTAACATCCATAGCAATTGCACAAAACAGCAAAATCATTTAGGTGTGATCCCACAAACTGTTATGTGAACCATTTTAGTAGAGTCAGTAGGTCTATACATGCAAATATGAAAAAAAACCCCCAAACAACAACCATGGAACCCCAAAGAACACCGTATTTCCTGCCCCTGAGTCTTTACAGCACAGCTGCGAACAAACAGCACATTTTTCTAAAAACAGCCTGAGGGATAACCTTGTCTTTTGTATGAATACAAAGTTATTAGCTTTGTCAGAGTCTTACAAGACATCAAAGTAATTGTTTTGGTTCCTGATTTCACATCTGTTTTCAATGATCAGAAAAAGAACTTATCACATAATATTCAACCACCAGATTTACACAATGAAACCTCCAGTAAGCTAAACAATGCACTTATTTAAAAACTCCTAGAGATGCTGTCTTCTGAATTCGTACATCACCTTGTCTAACCTATATCCATCCTAGCTGCTTACTAAATGTATTGTTGTGGCTTATAATGTGATTATGTGAAGTAATAACCATAGTTTTATCCAGCTTTCAGAATCACAAGAGAAATTAAAAATTGTATTTCAATTTTAGAAGGCTGAACACTTCTTCCTAGTATAAGAAAAGGATTAAAATTCTACCAATAGATAAATTATTTTCCTACATGATTGTTGAGTAAAAAGACCTTCCCAAAGCTTTGGAATATATCTAAGGAAAGTTCCTTTAAAACAGAAATATCCTGAAACTGTTGAGTATCCTTCTGTGCTCACCTGACATACAGTCAGGCCCAGGCCAAGAGAGATAGACACATACTGTTCATTACATTAACTGAACATATTTGTGATTTTGTAAATAAAATGCACCCACAATTAAATGCATGAAGTAGTGATATGACACAGTAATTATACTCTTTTCAAAACTGCAGAAATTTTGGGCTGTCATCTTGTAAATTCTTACATGACTTACTCTAGTGGTGATGTCAGTGACTGTTCTGAATTCCATTGCTTTGAAAGCAATTTAAGATCCTATTTTTATACGAACGGGAATTTTTTAGTTTAATGGCTGGACATGTTGTGTCACAACAAGTAATGCAGCATATTTAGTACTGCCAGTACTCTAAACGTTGACTTGTTGAACTTCTAGCAAACCCATGTAGAAGTTTTACTGATTAAATCTAAAAGTTCTCTACATATGACTAATTTAATTATCAGCTTTATCTGTAGAAGAATGGTTCATGTAAATATCTTGCAGGACCTATTTCTCAATAAAGCAAAATTTCCATTTATTTTAAAAACTAAAGATTAGAAAGTGGACAAGAATTCAGGAAAACTGTGCCCATTTTCATTCCAATTTGTTTTGCTAAAAATTTCAGCAATGTACTGTGCATATATTTTAGACTTAAAGGAAATGTGTAAAAGAAAAAAACTACTTTTGATGTTCATAATGAATAAGGAAAAGAAAAAGTAAAGCCTTTATTACATTCCTACCTGTCGAGTTACTATTTTAACCTTAACTCATTTGGGTTGTCAGTTTGCACTATTCTTCTCACCTTAACTGAACTTTTTGGGAAGTGTGCATCTTTTATGTGTTTGTGTAGTAGCTGAAATAGTTGGAGGAACTGTAGTTCCTACGTACCACAAAATCCAGTGAGGCTGCTCATCTGCTTTCAATTATGTATTAAGTATGTGCTGAATCATGTTAAAAAGATATTTCTCTTAATGTCGAATTAAATACATTTATTCCTCTTCATCCTACAGATGTATCATTTTCATTTCACTGGAGACCATTCCACATATCTCAGACACTGTTAATGGTACATTCTCCTCTGCCCTCCCAAACTGACACCACCTGTCAAACTGATTGACATAATTTAAATAACCCTATCAAATACAAATTTGTAGTGGAAATACTGAAAAACTTACACAGAAAAGTTCCAGGTTAAAAAAAACCCCAACCTGATTGCTTCTCCTACGGGGTTCCTTTTTGGTATAAAAGAGTATATAAACCAAACGTCTGCTGCCAATTTTGTACTTTTACAAGCACTAACATTTTAACAGCATAAATGTTAAATATCAAAGTAATAGATGAGCATTCCACTAGAAGGCAATTTCACTAAATACCACAGGTATTAATCTTTCTGAATCTTAATTACACCCTTTTGACATATTATCCTTATCTGACCTTTCCTCCAGAACTGCATGAGTAGATGTGAGGTTGGCAGGCAAGCTCAGCCCTGCCTGCCACCCAACATGCATCAGTTTAATGCAGAGAATGAATGGACATAAAGATGCAGCTCATGTGCAGCACAGGAAGTCATAAAGCCACTATTTTTGTAGAAAATTATCTTCCTAGTCCCAGCTTTTGTTCCAGGATTTTCCAACACCTTCCCTTTCCTCGCTTTGGTCATGCCTCAGAACAGAGAGTTTTAATGAATTACTAAGAGTGTAGAACTATAAGATATTGCCAAAGAACTAAACTTTTAAACTAGAACCATCCAAGGAACATTTAAAAACAATTAGTAATGGCAGGTCTTAATCGAAGAAACTGAATTTTGGTTTAGATTAGTAAAGGCTGGCAGTTCCAAGATTAAAAAAGTAATGATTCTGCCACTAAGCCACACTTACACCAATCAATACTGAAAAGTATCCAGATTTTATTAGATAAACTAAATAAGCAAAAGTGGGTAACTTGGGCATGTAAGATTTAGGAAGTGTTGTGTGAGAGGTGGAGCGTAGAGATGGTGCATGGGAGAGCCAAGTCCTACTCTGACCTTAAGCAAGTTATTTGATGTTCCTTGGTCACAGTTTTCACAGCCACAGAGATGTTTGAGACATTCTTTCTTCATGTAATCCACTTCTATCTGATGCTCACATTGTTCTTCTTGACACAAATCTAAGACAACTTTTTATCGTGGTCTACAACTTGGTGCTCAAAATGAGGTTTTGCATTATAAATTCTCAGCTTGAAGAATGTGCAGCACTAAACTGTGTGTATCCTACAACTGTTTTATGACAATCCCTGCTGTCCACGTAGTTCCCAGCATGGCCAGTTAGGCAGCAGCAGTCCCTGCCTGTACCCTAAAGGCCTTTCAGAAAACCTCTAAGAGACTCTCTAAAGTACCTGAAGGGAGGATGGCACTTTGTAAACCAAACCAAATTGTTACAGTACTGCATTAAAGTTAAATATGAACAATTGCTCCAAACTAGAGGAAAAGAAGAAAAGCCCAGGCAAATTTTTTGAGTCAAAAAGCTTGCCAAGTCAGTCTGAGACTTATGGTTGATTTTTTTAGATTTTTAAAGTTTTTAATTACCTTGTCAGCAATTTTGGAGATGAATGATCACTCTCATGTGCATCATTAAGCTGAATATAGCCTTAAGATGAATTCTTACAATTTTTTGTGCACTATTCTACTTGAGTAGAAACAAATTAACAAATAATATTTGATAAATATTTACTTTGCAAACGTGCACTGATTGATTTTCCTTAATTTTCTGTTTAAATTTATATTGCATTAAGAATTGCCATTTTTTCTGGTGTTTTGTTCATTCAAAAAGGTTAAATGATTATTAATTCTGACTAAGTAGCAGGGTAAGTGTCCTTGAAATCTATGATAGTTTGATTGGGGCTGTTGTTCCACTTTGTTGTATTCTTCACTTCCTCTCATGTTCCATTATCAAAGAGACTTTCATAGTTTATATCCATGCACTGGAGAGAATTAAGCAGAGAGCACCCAAGCTCTGACTCTGTGCAAATCCTGAACAGCTTTAAAAAGAGAATATAAAATTGTATCCCCACAATCACTAAAGTATTCGTAAATGGCATCTTTTTTCAGGATTAAAGCAGTTGGATTACATACAATCAGTGCATATGGTGATCCAGGCTTTTTTTCTGAGGAACGTGTGTTTAGATGCCTTATCCTGCACTTCTGAGAATGGGGCTGGCTCTTAAAATTTTGGGTGTCCCACACTGGACTTTCAAATCTGTGGGAAAGGTGAGAAACAGGAACAAGGTGACTACTGGGCACACATATATGGGGATGATGGGGAGAAGGATGCTAAAGGATGGCCCAATTTCTTCACCTCTGCTTATGGCTCTAATGAAAGGTATGGTTGTGAAAATGTCTCCCCTATTATTAGCACCAAAAGCACACAGATGTTATTATAAATGTAATTATCTTAATGAATTATTTTAATGTGGATTGTGTCTGCGCTGTTTGGAGTTTATTGGTTGTGGAGGTAAGAGAAGATTTTCAATATTGATGTAAAGCAATACTTCTTATTGCTCCATGGATTAACTCTCTCTCACATTACTGGTGTCTTACCCAAAGGTATTGTACCTAGTGGATTAGGACTTCAAATACTTTGAGGACACAAAAGCTCTTTACAGTAAAATCCAAGACTCTAGTAATTATTATCCAAGTCTTTCAGTGATTTTTTGATGTTTGGGTTGAGCTTTCGGCAAGAAGATTAAAAAAGAGAGAGAAAAAATGGCAAAAAATATTTTCAGTTGATATAAGGGTCTTCAATGTCTCATCTATTGATTTTCTTCAGATCTTTAAATTCACAGTGTGACTTATATTCCATGAAATAGGGTCATTGACATCTGAAAACGTACTACAAAAAATATACACTTCATATCCCATGGACTGAAACACATAATTGTCTAATGAAAAGGTTATCCAGTGTGTTAAATCCATCACTTACAGAATTTTTTTTCTTGCTTCTAAACGAACAGATTTTGCTGCATTTTAAGAGAGGAAAAGCTTCATGGTGACTGAAAACATCTGTGGGCACTGTAGTGTTTGACTGTGAGCTTAGAGCCTTGGTTCTAATTTTATTTAATGTAAGATTTTGTACAGTAATATTCCTAAATTGGCTACCACATTAACACATTCCCCGACCTGAAAACTCTTATTTTTGTACTACTTACTTTCCTATTGCCTACATGTGTCAAAATAGAAAATAAAGAAGGTCTAAGATTTAAAGAAAACCTTGAATTATCTACTGCTGAACAAAAGCAGTCAAAACCATTAGCAAGCTGTTTGACAACATGAAACTGTCTTTACAAAGTTCAACCTCTAAACAAGCCCTTTTTGTAATCTTATTTATTTCCCCTCTATACAATATTTTGAGTTCATTTTCAAGCTTTTTTCTTTATGCATGTGAAAGCTTTGATGCTCAATAATCAAATAATCTCCACAGCAGAGGCTTTAAGAAAGCCATGGCACAATGTATGATTAACTTTTCTCTTGCCAGCTGTATTGCTACTGCAGAGTAAATAAAAACCTGCACTTTTCTATCCAACAAAATTAGAAATAACAGAATATACAAGGCATTCTGTAAACTATTAAAGTAACTAGTTTATATTTTAAAGCAATGAACAATTGTACATGTATCTAACATTTTATTAATCGTAATGAAGTCAAATAAGTTACTAACATTACTGTAATTTAATCACACCTGTATTTATCCAATTAGACTTCAAATTTTCATTTTTTTGAAGCAGAGTAATTACTAGAAGAGTTTTTTTTTTTTAACTTTTCCAATAAATCTTACCTCTTCCTTATTTACATTTAATTAACTAAAAATGCACAATGGTTTCTTCTTAGATTCTAAGGCCTCTCGAAGGAAAGATTGCCCCAGCACTTCTCAGGAGTACCAAACAGTGAAACTGCCTGAAAACAGTCACTGCTGTTGTGAGGCATTATGAGGGAAAATACAAACAAACATAGAAACAAACAGAAAACCCCAAAACCTGCCATCCCAAACACCTTTCCCAACCCTTTTGATCACCGTGAAGCACATATAGCTAAGAAAGCACACTCTGGATTGCCCAAATCCTAGAATCTCTCTTCCACTTACATAAAAAATCAACTTTGTTTGAAGGGATTTACTACTTTAGAAACTGTTGCTTTTTGTGGCCTGACTGATAAAAAACAGTAGTAAAGTAGCTAAAATTGCCACTGCAGTCCCAACTTCAATATAGATTGCTGCTACAGATAGACATTTTTCATTTCTCATATGCTTGTAAGGCTGTGACTTTGAGAAAAGGAGTGCGATTGCTTCACACGAGGGCAAACCTCGCTGGAACCATTCACACACTTGGATTTGGTCATGTTTATATCTCTTACTGGACACAGACTTCATGTTCCATGAAGTTTTTGGGACAGTTTTGACTGATTTCAAATGATTTTAGGTCACACAATCACAGACAGGTTGATAGTATCTCACTTCTATAGATACACCTGTTTATCTATGTCACACAAAGAGTCCAGTCCAAAGTGAAATGGTGTCTACTGAGGAAAGGAGTATTGAGTCAGTTCAAGGGAAAGGATGTCAAATCACAAAAAATTATGTGTTCTCTAGAGTTTGAATGTTTTCTGTTTATAAAATGATCAATTTATTCAACAGTACTTTAGCAGTAACAGTCTGAAGGATCAAATCCCAATATCTGTAGATAATTAGGTGTTCTGTAAAGAGAAGCTGAAATCAGAGTTTTTACAGATTCCCTGGACTCTTGTCTTATAAAATAAAG
This sequence comes from Pachycephala philippinensis, assembly GCA_013397055.1. NCBI lineage: Eukaryota > Metazoa > Chordata > Aves > Passeriformes > Pachycephala > Pachycephala philippinensis. The sequence continues at coordinate 228,031 of VWZT01005430.1, forward strand.
ACAAAGAGTTTTTCTCTTAAGCAAGACTAACAACATTTTCTGAGTTAAGACAGAAATTGACCTTTGTTTTGCTTTTGGTCATTTAAAGGGCTTATTGGGAGCCACAACCATGCAAAATTAAACAAAGTTTAAATTAATCAAAGAGAACAATTTACGTTGGTTTCAGCACAGCAAATATTGGGCTCCCCCTGTACTGGAAGATGGGCCCTTCTGTGGAAGGATGTTGAGCCAGTTCACCGATGGTTTCCTCAGCACCCCATGAACAAGTCTCCTGTCATACCACTCTGTGAGCAAACAGCTTTTCCTAACTGGAAGCAGGTGAGCCTCAAGTACATTTGTAACCAGATACACACAAGTCAAGGAATGGCTGTTGTCTTTGATGGGACAGTGCAAATATCCTTTACTGGTTTTGGGTAACAACACCTTAGATTATTGATAATGTTCAAACTAACACTAGAAGAAAAGCACTGCAGGAATTTATTAAGAATAGATTTATCAGTGAATAAGAATTCAGTATGTTCAACCTCAGGGCAAAAGCAACCAGGGCAGTGTGAGTAACAGCTTCAAGTGGAGGATTAGCTAAGGGGATTCAACACTTAATAGCCAAAATAAATTAGTATAATTATTTTATTACCTGTGCTAACTGATTTCATTGTTTTTATAGAAATAACAGCTCCCTAAGGAATGGAACGTTGCTTCAAAGAATCCCAGCTGCAAACTTTGGTGTTCTCTTGTGGCAATCAGAAACAACAACAAAAATAGCTGTCATTAATAATACTATTAACAACTGTGCTACCACATCTTAGAAATATATTCTGGATTTGCCTGTACACCTGGACTTGAATATGAAGTTTTCTAGCCACTGGAGGGTTTTAGATAGAATTGAAATAAATCTGTAAAGCACTTATTAAAATAAACATGAATATTTATAGAGAACAATGGAATGCTTTAAATAGATTTTTAATAAATAAATGTGTGATTAGTTGAGGAGCTTGAGAAATCTTTTAATTTGACCTCAGAAGAATTATTTAGAAGTCTGTATATTTCTGCTTTTGCTCTCACTGTGAAGTGTTAACAATACATACTCTACAAAAGAATGATTTTCAAAGAACCTTACTGAAACATATAGTGAATTTTTATAGAGTTCATCTCTATCACTTTCAAAATTCTACCCAGGTCTAACTTTGAGCTAATTTGTATTCCTACCAGTCTGTATTGCTGTTCAATACCTGCTGTACCCTCCCTTTTCCCCTCTGCAGGCTCCCACCTTACAACCCGCTACAAGTTAGAACCTACTGGAAAAACTCCAGGCAGCTGCCAGGACCCACACATGGGCTTCATTTCCATCATCTCTTGCACCCTTATAAAAGCAGCAGTAGTACCCAGAACAGACACTGATGCCTTAAGTGGCAGGCAGCGTTTCAGTGACCTGCAGCAGCTCTGCCTCAGTCAGGCACTCCTGGAATGTTTCAGTCAGGCACTCCTGGAACGTGCTGTGGCCGTTCCTGCAGTGGGTACCCAGCTGAAGCTGTGATGCTGTGAGGCAGCAAGGACCAGAGAAGCAAGTTCTTTACATTATATAAAACAGAGCCAAAGAATTCTGGGACTGAGTCCAGCAGTAAAAATGCACATCCTAGGGACACTGATCAACAGCATATTTTCACTGACTATGTCTATGTTCCTCTGCTTTCTAATGCCTTAACAAACGCCCAATCCCCCTGCACAGCTGGGGAAACTAATTATCATTCTAATTGGTGGGAATTTTTGTTATTTTGTATAATATAATATACTAGTTCCATACACAGAATTGGACGTGGAGATTTTCTCATTTCTTACTTGTTGAGGCTCCACCATGTAATTTTGGACATAACAGATGTTACCCTGAACAAACAACTACCTACGGTACAGCTCCTCATCCCAGACACAGGAGCTGGGCCTGGAAATCAAAACAAGAGAGGAAGGAGTCACAGCAGGAACATGAACTACAGAGGGGCCCACTGAGCCACAGCCTTTCTGCTGGTGAGACCCAGCCTGTGACACCACGGAGATCATGTGATGACCTTCACAGAAACATCAGGTCTGGAATCTGGCCTAAACTCCATTTGGAGACACAGTTCTCAGAGTGCTGGTAAGCTTCAACATGGTACCATGAGGCCAATTAACTGATTGTAAAATTCAATACATATCTCCTTAGTGGTGTAGAATCAAAAGAAAACAGCTTGATGCACTTCCAGCTACTGTGCAAAATACTGGAGAACTTCCTCATGTTCTTTATTAGTGGTCCTAAAAACAGTCAAAAAAGGCTTAACATGATTCCATCTCTTTGGTTTGGCTTGGGCTTTTTTGTTTTGTTTTGAAAGGAAAAGTAAAATAATGAATGTCAAAAGTACTTTCTAAAATTAAGTGTCACTTATTTGACAACAATACTGGCAAAATTGCAGGCAATGCTGTTAAAAAAATTAGTACATATTCAGTAAGAGCTGGCATTAATTGAAACAAACTTAAAATTTTAACCTTCAAAATATGTTATGGCTTTTCAGTATCATTAAATCATAGTCACTGTGTGTATCTTCTGAGATTTTCAAAGTTAATATTTGGACATCTAACACTGATAAGAGTAATATAATCCTCACAGGGTTCTGAAAAAATAGTATTTGCATTAGTAGTCACACTGTCACTGGAAATGAAAGAGTATGGTTATGATGCAACTCAACGAGCACCTGCACCAACCCAGCAGGGAGGTGGACAAGGATTAGCAGGGAGGGGCCCCTGAAAATACCACACGGTTCTGAGACTTGTGCTACGATTCCTTACATGTTAACTCTTGGATTTGTGTTTGCTCTTCCGCAGCACCGAAATTCAATCTCTTTGAATATATCTATAAGTCAACAAAATATTCTGTAGTGAAGTTGTCAGCTAATTCAAGTTGGGTATAAATACTCTAAATCCTGCTTCATCTCTTTAGGACAAATATATCCTAGGTACACAAATTGCCTTTTATCTTTCATACAGCATCACATTTGAATTTTTTTTTTTCCAGTTATTGCCTTCAAATTGTCTCTTTAAACAATTCTATTTAAAATTATTTCTTTTCGTCTATGCTCTTCTTTATTCACTTCTGATTTCCAAGTCCTCACATGTGCCTGTGCATCACAGAAGTAAATTCCCTCCTAATCACTGTCTGTTCCTTCTCAGCTACAGGCACAGGAAGAAAACAGTGATTCTGTGACATCAAACCCATTTATGCAGTAACAAACTGTGATGCTACAAATGCTTGATTGTGGCAACCTGGAATGAATCACAGCCAGGAAAGGATGATGAGCACAGAAATGCTTTTTCTTATACACACATTTTGGTAATTAGCTGCAATGGCCAAAGGCATGGAGCAGCAAACACAGTGCTTCCCTAAAGTGCTTCTTGTTTAAAGCAACTTCATGAATTAAAATCTGTCTGGAAAAGCAAACAATCAATAACACTGTGGTCATTTGCCTGGGTGTAACTGAAAACTTTACCCCAAAATTAGGATACAAGGAGACTGTTGATTTAAAATATTTGTTATGTAAACCAGTGTGAAATAGTTGCAACATAAATTGTTCAGTATTTAAATTTTAAGCCTGGAGGTAAACACTGAATCATAATGTGATGTAAATCAGTCAAACCCGCAGAACATTAAAGGCTGATTTACACCAGCTGAAGACCTACCTCCATTTATTAAATCAGTCTTTGCCCAGAGTGATCTCACAGAAGTCATGAAATCACCGGGATGAGAGAAAGAAGCCCAAGTTAAAGGAAAACAAACCAAGAATGGCGCAGGCACTTTCAAAAGCTGTTTAATGGCTTTCACAAGAAAGAGGCAACGGGGAATGTCTTGCCCCTACTGCCACTCGTCTTGCAGTAACTAACACTCAAACAGTGTAAAACAGGAAGGCAACAAAACCCTTCTGTTTGTAGTTAGTGTTCAGTGCTCTCAGTGACTGCCCAAAGGACATCTCCCACTGCCAGCTCGGGTCTGCCCTTCCCAGGCGGGTCCCTTTGCTTTCAAGTTCCTCACACACCTGCTGCATGAAGAACAGAAGCACACAGGGGAAAGCTTCACACCGGCTTCCTGGCAAACACTTTGTTTAACGTAGCTAAACAGTGTCTACTTCAAGGCACAGAGAAATTCCTGTCTTGATTTTATGTAGAGATCCAAACCTCAGAAGAAATACAGGTACTCTTTATGTAAACATTTGCCTAACTGATTGCTAAATCCAGGGAGGAGCAGCTCTTTCCATTATTTTTATCAGTTTTACATCCACTTCTGCTCAGCAACTGAAAGGTACAGAACCAGAAAAAATCCAAAAGTGATGTAAACCAGGATATAAATGGCACCAATTATGAATCAGCCCAAAAAGGAGAGATAGAACTGAAGTACTAAATAAGGGAGAAAAAGAAGGTTAAATTAATAAACCAAGCATACAGTTAAGAATTTCTGTAATGTTTTTCTTGCTCCTTAGTCTTGTCACTTTGTGTATTCTGATGGTCTTAAAACCTTTCTCTGACTGCCTGAGTATGAGAACAGAAGCAATTGCTTTGCATGGCCATGAGAAAATTATTTCTAACAGTCAAAATTCCCTTCCCTCCCACCCCCAACAGGACAACTGTCCACTCCCCAGATTTAAACGCAGATACTCAAGGAGTCTCTCTTTTGAGCAACCCTGGATGAATTTCAAAACAGAGCTATGGAAGATGTCACAGCATCACATTCCCCCTGAGTAACAGCAGGTGAGGATGTGGACAGTCAGTTTATTTTGCTGCTGCCATCAGTGACTCCCTCTCTACCCCTCCTCTCTAACCAAACAAGCAGGATTAAAAATCTCAGAAGATATAAACCACTTCAACCATTTCAGACCTGCATCTCCTAAACACCTGCTACTGCCCTTTAACTGATTTTAAATTCACCAAAGAGCTGGTGTCAAACTATTTATCTTTACACATCATTTCCAAAGACACGCTCCTACGCAGCTTTCAGTTGTTTAGATCACTGCTGGCTTTAGACATAGCACACACCTCTGGGAATTGCACAAACCATATTGCCATACTTAAAATTTCATGTGACACCAATGTGACTACGTTTATGTCCAAAAGCAAATGTTTTCAGATAGAGAGACAGAGAAAAGAAGAAGAATGCCAAACCCAGTAAGTGGGAATGGTGCTATCTCCTAGCATAACACTAAAGATCCTGCAGTACAGTACTTTCTGCCTTTCTATTATTTAACAGTGGTTTAAAAATACAAGAAAGAAAAGCAGAAAGGAAACATGAAGAGGCCCAAAGTTTACACTGGAAAATAAAATTTCTAGTTTCACATCTAACAATAAAAAAGAATGTATACACAGGTACACATGTTGCAATATATGTATGTACATACTGTTTCTTTAATTCAGCTCCCGTACGAACTTCACATGACACTTTTTCTAGCTGCTCCAGAAGTACAGCCCAACAGAGCTGTCAGGTACTTTCTGAGTTTCTCCTAGGTTATAACCACAAGGAATTTAAATGTTTAAGTCTGTAGACCAGAGTATTCTATGACATCCAGAGGGACTAAGCTATGTCAGGACACAGTCCTTATGGCAGAACACTTAAGTTCTCTTTCCTGCTGATGATCATGATGGAATTCAGGGACACATAACAAAACTCAAGTGCTCATGTGGCAGAGGGTTACAGATAACTTTTTGGGAAGGAGGTCTGCAAGGAACCACTGCGAAAGAAGAAAACTGTAATTGCTAGGAAAAACATATCAAATCGTTTTATGACGTGGCCCTTTGCAACTTCAGTAGGGACCCTAAGCTCTCAGAAAAAAAGAAAGGAAGCACTAGGAATGGATGCTCCACTTACACCACGGATCTTGGTATCAGGAGTCAAAGTCTAGTTTGCTTAACAGCACTGTTAGAGTCTGGTCTCAAAGGACACACTTTTGCACCTCTTCACATAATGTCTTAAGTGGAGAACTGGTTATGGACTGATTCTGGGAAGGATCTCCAGACTGTGACAGTCAAAGAACAAAGAATGGTACCTGTTATTAACAGTTTCAAACATTTAAAGCAAAGTAGTGTTTATTTCTTCTAGGTGAGAAAATGACAGCATACAGAGAGAAACATAATAGATTTTCATATCCTATTTTTATTAACATGGTTAAATTCTCTCCGATTAGCACTGAACAGAATTTACTTCAACAGCACAAAATATTACAACTCACTCAAGCCTTGCCTTCAAACGTCTTTTAATCTTATTTAGTGATCTTGCTGTTCTAAGGCTGTGGCCTACTTGGAATTCTTTGCCTGCCCCTGTGATGTGAACGTGCCATGGTATATTCAAGCTACAAAATTGCCATCAATAACATAATACAATAACACATTTGGCCCTGCATACCCATGTACTCCAACCAAACATCATTTAAGCTACACTAGTCAAGAATCTATGGAAGCATCCAAGTACTTTTTAGTTTCCTTTTTTCTCTTGCAAGAGATAAAGACAAGTAAAGACAGTACCCAGAACTCTTATTTACTGATTAATTACTTCAAATGTATTTATTTGCATTTTATTTTATGCTGGGCCATGTTCTCAAGAAGTGTTCAGTGCTATTTACAAAAGCCCTCCCAGTCACATTCCCTACTCGTGGCACCAGAGCCACCAGCCTCAGAGTGAGGGATCGCTGCAAGTGACAACAGCAATGCCACCAAGGATTAAATGCTAAAGAGGTTCCTCTAATGGTTTCTGAAATAGTAGTGGAAGGCAGAAGATCTCGTCAGAGACATGTGGCACTTACAGTAAGAAGGCATTTGCATTCATTTTGTACCATAACAAGAAACGCAGGATTTGTGGTGAGAAGGAAACACACAGCACTGTGCATATCCCATCCTTGGTAACCTCAACGGCATCCTCGATGTGTGGATCAGGATTCTCCACCTCAGAGATTGAAAACTGGCCTAATTCCAGCAAGTGTTATAAGAATTATAGAATTCAAAGAAAGCTTCCTCATCTGAATGGTAACTGACCAATAAGTAACTGAGGAAGGGTGAAAGCAAAGCATTTGTTACAATTTTAATGAACATCTACTTTGATCAAAATACAGTAAGAACTCAAGTGCCTTCCAGACAGCTCTGAGTGAATCAGGGCCTGAATATCTACATGTTCATGCATTATTGTAAAACACTGGTATGGGCATTCGAAGGTGTACTCCTGCTTTAAAAACTTTGTTTTTCCACACATATGTTTTTCAAATGTAATACCAATAAGATGATACACGAACAGTGTCCTAAAACTGATATGACATGATAACAAAAAATAACAAAATAATTAAAATTTTTAAAAAATAACATAAAAGGAATGGACCTCTGAAAATGTACTTATCAATTTTACAGGAAATGCATCAAAATTCCTATCACACTAAGCTAAAAAGTGTGATGCAATACCTGTATACCTGGTAGTTACAAGCAGTGTCCAATTTTTTCAGTGTTGCTATCCCAGGTTATCAGATGGTTGTCTGCTACTCTGCAGCCTGGCAGGGTACAGCTCCACTGTAACCAGCAAAATAATGGTTTGCAGCCAACTTAAAAAAAAAAAAAAAAAAAATTATATCCGACTCCCAACTGTGATTAGAATGTCGGTTACAGCTGCTGCCTTGTTACAACACCCCCACACTTCCCAGCTCACAAGGACACATTCAATGAGAGAATGGCCTGCATTCATTGTGTAATTATCAACCTCACACACCTTGGAAACAGAGAAAGCTCCAACACGTGTATGACTAAAAACACTACCGTGAGATTATGGGCTGCAACAATAAAACTATTTCCTACTGTACTTAATAGACTATTCTAATGGGAAAATAATGGGAATATAAAGCCTTTTCTATACCTTGACTTTTTATAGAAAGATTTATCATTGGAAAATTGTATTATTCAGATAAGATGAAAAAAACCAAAAAGGAGTCAAATGCTGGAAGAGGAGGGCCAAGAACTTGCTCGTGAGTTGGCAGGCTGCCGAAAGCACCTCTGTTGGGGAATATGCAAGTTTAATCTTTATTATGGAATGATCACAAATGGACTGTTTCAGAATACCATCTGTTCTCACTGAAGCATTGGATCAGCAGGCTGCATGCTTCAGTCTGTCCTTCACCTTGTACCTGGGTTTTCAGCAAAGCTCCCATTTGGAAAGGGAGGGTTTTTGAAAAGAACCCTTTTGGAAAGACTGGCATAGTATCTAATTTAAATTTAATTTATTTTTATTTTTATTTTTGCAGTGTCTCTATTTTGACTTTCCACATTTCTCTGAAGTAAGCTCCAAATAGAATACTCATAGAAAGAAAGCACTTCTTTCTGATTTCTATTTTCCCTTTGTGAAAAACTAAGTGTTTTTACCAGCTGTAGTGTCCAAACAAGCTCTTATCAGTCTAACATTCCTCCCAGCACTCATTCCAGAATATCATACCAGTTAAATGTCTGTATCTCTGCATCTACAGGGCATGTTTATGAGCAGATCACAATTTACTACTAATTCCAAATGTTAATATCTAAAACATGGTAAAGAAATTACTGTTACAAATGGTATGTAAAGGGACTTAGCTGACCACTACCCATCCCTGTGCAGAGGGCACTCTGCTGCACAGCTGGCTAAGCCACTGCAAAGCCATTAGCCCATCAGCAATTAATCACTGATCCTGTTCCACATCTGGCTAGAGATGCAATATTGCAACTGAACATGCTCCTGGGCTTTGAGCACTCCCAGGAAGGGGCAGAGGAAAAAGGAACAAACCTTTTTGACTGAAATAAAGATTCAGAAAATCTGTGAAGGATTAAAAAATGGGAGAAAGGAGAAAAGATTTATAGCAAAGTGACCTGTAACAAAGGCACTTAAGAAATGCAGAGGATGTGAAGTTTAGCACAGCGTGACTAAGGTGTCATTTTCTCCCCTGAACACACCCATGGGTGCAAGGTGTGTGTGTACTGTGACAAAGCCCGACCAGAGCGGGGATGTGTTTGCCTGTAAGGCCCAAACTCGATAAAGAAAGAGAGAGGCCTCTTGAATTCAGTCTTTCAAGAAACATAGTTTAACTGTCTTGCAAGTCCTAGCCAGCAGCTCTTTCAAAGATTTAGAGTTTCAAATTTTATAAATAACAGCTTTACCTCAGTGTGTCGTAAGGGTGATTTACCAGTAGAAGCAAAACAACAGAAAATGAGACATGCTACTGCTATGTAAGCAGCAACGCTTAAGCACTGGATACCCAAACACTTGTGAAGCCTGTTGGAGGAAACTCAGCATTACCAAAGTGTTCACAGGGCAATGGGATGCTCTCCCTATTTAACTCCACAAGTTCCAATGTAGAGCGCAATGCTGGGGATTGCTTAACCCACAGCAGGTTTGTGAGGAGCCTGGTGATGCCCAGCACACATTTCACTTTCACCCCTTTCACTGCACTTTATGCAGTTGGAAAACATCCCCGTGGTGCTGAGGTTTAGTCCTGCCAGCTTGGATCCACACATACATGAAGAAAGCTGTTGCTCTGGAGAATGATACCAATTAAAACTGTCAGCTGATAATCCTCTTACCTCGTTTAAGAAACTAGATCTGGCTGTGCAAACTGACAGGCAGTTTTCTGAGAAACTTTCATATTGGAGGGAGGAGAAGAAAAAAGAACCTAAAAAATAAGCATTTGGGACATCAAGGTATTTTTGCATGTAATTTTCAATGTCTGACAAAGGAAGAAAACAAAATTATTAGTTACTGCTGAAAATCTTAGCTAAGTTCTCCTATCCTACTGGGGTTTTCCTGGCACATACAGGAAGCATGGGCAAATGGGGGAAGTTTTCATTAAAAATTGTAATGCCTGTAAAAAATACAAACTCAGTTTTTCTCCCTCTAAAGTGAATGTGTTTTCTTTCTTTTTTTCTTTTAGTAGAATAAGCCTTGTATTTTGCCATGAAAAAAAATTGTGACAGTTTTACATAAAACATGTACTTCAGAAAAATTAATGTGTGAAGATTCTATGTTATGTTTCCATTTTTGAAATTTAATTGAGTATTCAAGGATTGCTAGTCTATCAACAGGCAGAAAAAATGACATTTTTACTGTTTTGTAGTGAGGAAAAAAATGACTTTTTTCTGTTCCCTCTCCTTCTTGTTCTTCTGTCACCTTCCCTCCAAATCAACATCAAAATAAAGGAAATTGGAAATCATTCCATGAATGGATTATTGACCCAGTTGATAAGCAAAATTACAGCCTTCCTTCAGATTTCTTAAATGCAAAAATCTTTAGAAAGATCATCCTCTACAGAATCACATTTTTTTTACTTTTTTTTTTCCCTTGGTACCTCACCATCTAGAGTTCACCTGTGTTACAACAAAATATTATTGTCAAATGCATGCTTCCTGCTGAGTGTAATCAACATTTCTACCATTTTCTCTAACTCAGATTGGAGTATTCATTAAGACAAACTTTGGAAGAAATTAAAAGTGTGCTAACGAAATCCTAATTTGCCAAGGTGAAAAGAAGTGACTGTAGTCTCTTACTAATGTGATTACGAAGGATCATGTTCTATGTATGTTTTTTTCCCAAAGAGAACTTTTAAGCAGGGTCTTGTTTAAAGCTGGGAATATTTCTTGTCTGAAGCTGTCCTTGTGCAATGCACACAATGACAAAGAGAAGGCAGTCTGGGAGAGAGGTGAAAGTATTAAGCACAGGGAGTGAAAAAAGATTCAATAAATTTAAATTTAAAAAAAAAAGGGTTTAATTTATAATACACATTAAAGGATGCAAAGCGAACAATAACTCAGATCCAACAAATTATTTTGTTTTTAAATTAAAAGGAACATGTAAGTCATGTTTCTCATTAGTACACCACTTAGAGTTCATCTTAATTTAGTACATGGACTGCAAGATTAGAGAAAAAATCTTGTCTTTATTGGTGTAAATGGCCACATTTCCGTGGCTTTAGTCAGTCAGGGTTATGCCTCACTTCAGTGATTTACATAACATCAGACTGTATTTTTTTCCTTCATTGCCATAGCAATTCACCTGTTAGAGGCTCTGCAGTTTCAGGGAAGGCAGCTGCTCAAACATCCACTCAGTTCCCAAGGAGCTCGGTGATGCTGCTTCACTTTTGAAATATGAAATACGGACCATGGCACGGTGCCGAAATGCCCATGAGATGGACCATAGCACGGTGTTGAAATGTCCATCAGAGGAACCATGGCACGGTGCCGAAATGCCCATCAGAGGGACCACGGCACGGTGCCGAAATGCCCATCAGAGGGACCATGGCACGGTGCTGAAATGCCCATCAGATGTACCATGGCATGGTGCTGAAATGCCCATGAGATGCACCATGGCACGGTGCTGAAATGCCCATCAGAGGGAGCATGGCACGGTGCTGAAATGCCCATCAGATCTAACATGGCATAGTGCTGAAATGCCCATGAGATGCACCATGGCACGGTGCTGAAATGCCCATCAGAGGGAGCATGGCACGGTGCTGAAATGCCCATCAGATCTAACATGGCATAGTGCTGAAATGCCCATGAGATGCACCATGGCACGGTGCTGAAATGCCCATCAGAGGGACCATGGCACGGTGCCGAAATGCCCATCAGAGGGACCACGGCACGGTGCTGAAATGCCCATCAGAGGGAGCATGGCACGGTGCTTTCTGCCAGCACAGACACGCAGGGGCTCTCCGAGGGCTGCCCAGGCAGAGTGTGAGCAGCGCCCTGCAGGGCAGCAGGTCCGAGCCGCTCCGGGCACTGACCTCACCAGAGCTTGCACAAAACCTCCTGCATTTAAAGCAGCCTTTTGTAACTCTGCTTGCAACTCCAAACTCGCCCATGTGGCTCCAGCACTGCACGGAGTGGCATCACGCTGCCTCATTTTCTGGGTGAAATTACCGTAAAACAGCTGAGCGAATTGAGAATATTATATGAATTAAACCAGGAATAATTCCATAGAAAATCTCATGAGATTATCAGATTTGAGGCAAACAGTGAAGGAGAGCCCAGCTGCTGTGAAGGCAGTCCCTGCCCCCGGGCTGGCACCCAGCACAGGCACTGCCACCCTGCAGCGAGGGAGCCCGGGCTGTGCCCCACAACACGGAACCTGGAGCACTTTGCAGTGTGATATGTTCAGACTTTTAGAAACTGTGGTCGGAGTAAAAGCCAACCGCTGACAAACTAACACGATATGGAGTGAACTTGGATGAGAAGCCAAGTGATGATTTAAACAACAGGTTTTCTGATACAATGTCATACAAGTGCCCTAGAACACAGAAAGAAATCTGCTTTGTGTGCACAAAGAGCCAAAATCCAATGCCTTTGCTGTAAGAGGCAGCATTTATGTCTACACTAAGAGAAGAATATTGTTGCATTTGACAATGCTTTTTAAGGTCTTGCTATTATTAAAAAGGATAAATGAATAAAAGAAAGCTTTCTGAAATTAGATGATACTAGATTATTTTTTTATCTAGATTAACTCCCTTATCCCTTCATGGCACAACTGCACAAATGCTTCTAGTGGCAGAGAGCAAGAGGCTGATATGAATGGCCAGCTTGGAAAACACAGGAGAGGACAGGTTTTCTCCAGTAGCAATGCTGAATGTGTGACCTAAGTTATCTTCCATTTGAAAACATCAAGTCTTTTTATTCTGGTGCAACATATCCGAAATCAGCCAGAGGTAATGATGACTATCCTTGAATTCATCCTGTATTACGCTCATGGAAGCTTAATTAAATTAACTGTTTACTGTGCACATGCTCATTATAACTTATTGTGCTCTTTATCTAAAAAATAAAAAGAGTAATTTTCCTTTGGAAACACATTTCAACAGCTGCACAGGTGATCTTTAGAATACCGGAATTCGTGGCAGATTACTAAGTATGGTTTTCTAAGTCAGTTGTATAATTTAGAACTCCAGGAACTCCAGTGCCTTTGAATTAATCCCATGGGTCACTACTGTACACACACACACTCCCTTCTCACTGATATATGCTTCTGAACCTCCATCCCATAAGAGAAGGATACTTTTCAACACCATATAATGCCATGCATTGCCATATCAAACCCAAATCCAAAATTTGTTAAATATGCTTCATTAAAAATTATTCAAACTCTTCCTTATTCCACTTAATCACTGCATTGTTCATCTCAAAGGATGAATACAACTTCCCAGCTTATACTAGGCTGGATATAATACCGGACAAGCTTCTAAGGAGTTAGCTGGGGAGTAAACTTTCTTTTTCCATCAGCAATATTAATAAGGAAAAAAAAATCCTGCAATGCTGGCCTCTATTTGTCTCAGGCCTTTTTCTTAGCCGTGATGTTCAAAAAAAATGTAAAATTTGTGGTGAGTGTTTGAATGTGAATTGGAATTAAGATGTGAAACAAAACCAGATAATTAGTTCTTATTCTCACTATATGTCTCCATGGCAAACCTAAGCAAAACAAAATAAGTAGAAATATGACTCTAAGCAATACAATGGGTCGGGAATTGCCAGAAATGTCTTATGTCCCAGCATACTCCCTTGTTTATGGATCCTTCAATTCTTCAGGTCAGAGATTCCCAGGTCCCTGTAAATTGCACTTATTCTACGTAGTGTGCATTGCTCAGTGACCACAGGAACATTCCTGCCTGCATCCTTGCTCCAGCTGCTGCTGACTGACTGTATTGGTTTGGCACAGCCTGGTTTTTGGTAGCAGGGGGGCTGCAAAGCTGGCTCCTGTGAGAAGCTGCTGGAAGCTTCCCACCATGTCCGGCAGAGCCAGTGGCTGATGGCTCTGAAGATGGACATGCTGCTGGCCAGAACTGGGCCAGTGAGAGAGGCTGGAAAATGCCTCTGTGATGACAGATTTAAGAAGAAAATCAAAACAAAGTCATGGGTTTTTTGCTCCTAGTCAGAGAAGAGGAGGAGGTGAGAATATGTGAGGGAAACAAGATGGAGACACCAAGGTCAGTGGAGAAGGAGGGGGAGGAGGTGCTCCAGGCGCCGGAGCTGGGATGTCTCTGCAGGCCGTGGTGATGACCATGGTGAAGCAGCTGTGCTCCTGCAGCCC
>VWZT01005430.1:242445-255458 GCA_013397055.1 Pachycephala philippinensis
GGTGGGAAGGAGGGAGGGTTGGGGGGGGGCGGAGGGGGGAGAAGGTGTTTTAATGGCTTATTTTACTTCTCATTACCCTCCTCTGATTCTGTTAGTAATAAATTTCACTTAGTAATTAAGGTTGAGCCTGTTTTGCCCTTGAAATATTTCTCCCACTATCCTTATCTCACTCATGAAGCCTCTGTTAACCCATTTTTTTTCCTCTTTTCCTTCCTTTGCCCATTGTGGCAGGGGAGGGTGAGTGAGCGACTCTCGTGGGTGCCTGGCGTTGGGCCAGTGTCAAACCACGACACTGCCCCACCTGTAGCCTGGCAGTAGAGGCAAACAACTCTGTAAAACCTGCAGCTTGCCAAGACATGTTTGCAGGTGACCCACAAATATCTGCTTCCCAAAAGCACTTACCAGAACATTCCTTGATCAAAAAATATTTACGATGTAATTTTTAAAAAGAATGTAAACTGGTAAAATAGAAGGAAAAGTGCTGAATTTTCCCTTCTTTCCTGATGGTTTCCAGGGAGCCCAGAACAGAGTACTGAGCGCTGAACACAAAACCTTCTGGATGATGCTGGAATTGCTTTCTGCACATGAGCTCTGGTCTCTGCCACGGGAATATCAATGGCTAGACAAATTGTTCTAACCAGCTGAAATAATCTATGCTTTAATCAACAGTGCTGAAGGACAGTTAGAGGCTTTGCTTATCCTCTACATTGTTACAGGCAGTTTGGAAACAAGTGCTTAATAATAAAGAATTCATTTCTTTTAAACTGTCATGCAAGAGAGATTCCCAGAGTCTTATTACTTGAACTTACAGGCACAGCATTGCTGAGGTAAAACACTTTACTCAGCCCCATGGAGCTACAGATAAGGACAGATGCTGAAAACTCATCACGGGAAGCTTTGCCTACCCTGTTTTGAATCACGTAAAATACCTGCTGCTGCAAAAGAGCTCTCAAGACATCTCAACTTGTCTGCTTTGCTTACCCACTGACACAGCAGATCCTACTGGTTTCCATCAGGGCTGGACAGTGTCTCCTGTCACTAGGCAGCAGTGGCTCTGGTTGATTATAAATGAATGGTGCTGATGGGCTCTGAAGGAAGTTTCATTAATCCTGTCCGTACCAGAGGAAAGTTTAATTCTTTCTGAAAAGTGTTTTCTAACATAGCTGAACTCTGTTAGCAAAACAAATTAGCTTGTCCTGGGCACTCCACTAACTGCTTTCAGGGGCACATTCTCTTTGCACTGAAGTAAAAAAACAAAACTCTATTGCATTCCAGGGATCAAGGTTTAACTCTAAGTATTTCCGACAGTGTTGTCAAGGAGAAGCATCCAAGAAATGCTTCTCTCCACAACGCCTACCCTGACACCCAAAGAGCCAAAGCACCTCTGGATGTATTCTCTGGGCAGCTGCCAGGGCATCACAAGTGCATAAACTCAGTCTCCAACTTCATTTGTAGCATAAATCAAGATCATTTGTATACAACAACAGCAGCAAAGTAGAAATTCAAACCTCACAGCAGAAGTGGCTTTATATTTCTCTGTCACTGAAGCTGAGTTTACAGATGGTGAGAAATAAGGGAATTTTGTGAGCAAATGGTTTTGAACCACATTAAGTAATTAGGCAATCAGCTTATTCCTTACATTTCCTTGCCACAATAGTCCTATTTCCAGTGCAGGTGTATGGATGCTAAAAAGCCTTAGCAGAGAAGTTTTCAGCTCTCAGCAGCAGTTTGTGAGAGCTCTGTTCTTTCTCATGTGAAACTATGCAAAACATGATAAGGTTTTCTGTAAACAGACTTTGCTAATCCTGCACCTGCGTTTATAATTAGAATTGTTGTGATACTGACTAGAGAAATGAATGATGTGTGAATTGACCAATCACCCTGATAGGTAGTTAGTTAGAGGTCCAATACCTCTTGCCTTTTTGGAAAACACTAAAAGAACTAAACACATAAAAACCCGTCCTTTATTAAATCAATCAATCAATCAATCCATTCCTTTCTGCTGACCACTCGCGTGTCTGAGTCCTAATTGCCTCTTGGCACCGCCGACAGCAACACAGGTGTCTCTTGGAATGTCCCTAGAATGACCCGAAAGGGTCAGAGGAATGAACATAGGACAATTCTCAATAAATCTTTTTCTTTTAAACTGACCATCAATTTGAATGCAGTGACATTCCAGAAACATTGATTATTGCTACCTGATTTTCAGTGATATCTGTCTATAAGGAATACATAATTCAAGGAGTTTTAAATAGTAAATAAACTTTAAAAATAGGGGTTTTAAAGAAAGTACACAAGTATTTTAGTTGACATGTAATGATTGACTTTAGATATAACTATTGAAATAAAGTAGCATTGACAGGATTGTATTTACAGGTTATGTATATTATAGTGACAATCTCAATTCAGAACTGCTTGTTTATTGACTGCTGCAGAAGCTCTGCTGGAGAAGGAAATCTACCTCACAATGGGGTTTAGGAGGATGGTGATAATTTAGAAAGATACATTTAGTTTTCCAACCCTTTTCTATTCCAAAACTTAGAAACCCTGCAAACAAAAAACATTCGTGGTATCATCCCTGGGATGGGAGACTCTATTTCATCTTCACCTTGATAAGACTGAGAGCTATTAGTGAGCAACTCCATTTTCCATAATTCAAGAAATGCTGCTTTTTTTTCCCCAAGACCTGTTTTGTTTCAAGTCCAAGGGCAAAGTACTGGTGCCAAGGATTTACACAGTGTATTCAACTAACACAACGAGCAGCTAGCAAAAGGCGGGGGTCCTGTTTTGTGTGTGCACCTGTCAAAGGACACTTACCCCACTGCAAGGTGAAGTTCTTGCAAATCCATGCATCATATTTACTGAAGCATAGAACAAACATGTGTGAAGTGATATGCTGGTCTTTCTGGGATGATTCAGAAAATGGATTTCCTTGATTGGCCATAAACAATAACTGTTTCTGGTAAGCATCCACAAAATCATCAAAAGGCACAAATCCATAGAAAATTTTATAACTGACAAAAGGCTAACACTCAGAACCTAGACTCTAAAATAAATAACAAATCTCCTGATTCCTTCAGCAGGGCTAAGATTTCCATCTAAAGACTGATTTGAAGATCCTCTCTATTCAGTGAGATGAAGGGTTATGTGAGGAGAAAAAAAAAAGATTAAAAGAAAGAATGGGACACCACCTAAAAACTTTAAGGCCATCTGTGATTTCACAGTAGCATGAAGAGGAATGCAAATATTCTTCATAAAAGAAGAATAAAGACAGTTAAATCACAACTCAAAGCCTTGTAAGTTACTGCTATTTTAGATTGAACTCCTTGTGCAGGGAGATGAAAGAAAAACTCAGGTAACTCATTCTCCTCATGTTGTGGATTCACATTTTCCTAATCAAGGCAGAGCTCAAACATGAGGTTCCCAATATTGTGAAAAGGGGAGTTTTTTCAAAGTAAAAAATACATAGTTAACAGAAAGCAGGAACTATCATTACACAGTCTTGACTGGTAAGTTTTCCAATCCAAGTTTTGGAAATAAAAGACATAAAGATTTTTTTTCAGAACTTTGACCATAAATAACTTCAGAATATTTGTAAATCAACCTTCTGTGGAGAACATGGCTTAAAACAAAGCTTTTGGAAAAGCATTGATCTGTTCTACTTGAAAGGGTAACAGAAAACAGAAAGAATAGAAAACAGCTTTAATGACTGGTTCAGAACTAGGAGGGTCCCAATGAATAAGGCATATTTATGGATGTATGTACACAATATAAATAAACCCAGACACATATATATATAGAACTCATATAATTACAAAAGTGTATATACTCCTAGAGGAGCCACCACTGACTCTTTCTGTAATGATACTCAGTCCTCTCACACTGCTTGCACCAGGACTACAAAACATTCAGAATACATGCTAGGACAAAAGAATAGGGTTTAAAAATGAAAGTTCTTGTTAAGTCATTCGGGCAAAACCTTATAACAATATGACATTTTTATACAGCAGTGGGCAACAAAATCTAGACTGACTCACACCACTCAAGGGAACTGGACCAAATTTTACTATATTTGGTAAATGCTGAACTTCAGTGCAGAGTTACCAATTCATTTTGGTTAGACAATATCATTAAAAAGTAAAATAACACAGTTGAAACCCTATGAGAATACTGCATGCATTTAAATGCAAAATACAAATGCATGTACTACTCCATTCAGATTCACAGGAGTGACAAATTGTCCTAATAAATCAGCATTTCGATTCAAAATATGTAAAGCTGTATCTATGATAAGGAAATAGGTATTTTTTAGCTGTGAGAAATGCCCAGCTACGTGTCTAGCTTCAGTAAACTTTTAACGCACTTCTGCATCTCAATGAGGGATATAGATTACCAGATTTTCATTTGCCAGTTTACTGCAAAGCAGACATATGATTCAATCTTTAGAAGGTGGCTCACTTTAAAATCTAATCTCACATTCACATAGCAACTCCTAATAAGCCCTCTAGGAGTAAACAAATTAGTCTCCAGGATGTATTATGCATTAATTAATCAGACTAATAGTATTATGAAATGTGTAATAAATGAAAATTAGTTCCAAGTATAGTACTCGCATTGAAGAATGAACATAGAAGAATTACAACATAATAAAAGTTTTCTCAAATTTCTACCAGTGTCACCTAAATCAACTATACTTCATTAATGATATATTTCTTGCCCATTTAAATTGCATGTTTTGGTGGGACAAATTACAATATTGCATGCTATTTTACTTTTGACTGCCATGGTAAATTCATTTTTCAAAAAATCGGTGTTGGTAATCACGGTGAGATATCTAACCTTGCACTGACCCAACTATAACAGCTCACATGCAGCATATAAAGTCACTTCAGTCCAGGAGGGTGGAAACAAGGGAGCACCACTTACTGCAGTTCTTACACAGAAGAGCTCATTTGGCCTGGAGCAAAAAATGTGAAAGTGCACTTACTCCTAAAGAAAATGTACACAGCACTGAAAGACCTGGAGGTTGTAATAGAAACAGGGAGCTGGGCAAGTCTGGATACTTAATAGAGAGATGCACTGTATTTGTTCCTCTGTTTTCCCCCTTGAATGTGAATGATCTAACTTTTTAAAAGATACTGGAAGAGATCCCACAGGAGAGATAAGATCATTAAGCAGATATATTGCATTCACTTGCAACTATTTCCTATTTCCATTGAAGTGCTGCCACCATCCCTTCCCCAGGATGATGCTGATGCCTGACCCCCGAGCCTGTAGGGCCACACGTGTCAGGCTGTATCCAAGTGCAATCCATACTTGGCTGAGCACCCGGACCACATAGGCAGGAACAGAGCAGTGTGCAGGGACATACAGCAGTGTTACTGATGGGAACTTGTTGGGGGAAACGCCAGGAAGCACTAAACCCTGCATACTAAAACAGATAGGTACATTATGTGAATGTTGCACTAAATAAACAGGCTTATGTGCCCGATGGAATCTCACTCGAATGAATGTGGTGGAACACCCAGGGTAGAGGCAATGTGAATCTCTAAGATGACAAGCATCACTATAGGCATCAGGTAACTATTTTAAATTGTGATCAGTCCCTTTTGCAATACTTCTGCTGGTTTCAGTTTTAACCACCTCTTAAGAATCTCATTAACCAGCATTTTCTTTCTTTCATAGCATGAGCTAATGCCAGTAGGAGACTGGATCAAGGGAAACAAATGCTCCAATCACTGATTTTGTCCAGAACTCTCTACATGTAGGTCCACTTAACTACCTGCCCACCCCAGACTTCTCACTTCAATAGAACTTGCTCATAGCTATGCCTAAATCTGGCTTACCATTACAAATCAGAAAATAAATGAATAAAAGGCCAGTTCCTGTTCTAAGCCACTTCAAAATTATCGCTGGCTGCAGAAAGGGATAATTTAAAGTAAAACCCTTAGCTGTGGTTTTGTCTTCAGAATAACTTGGGAGTAATACACAGACTGGCTTTCTTACCTCAGCCTCCTGAGGTGCTTTCAATATCAAGCTCAGTCAGTATTTTCCCTGCAGGTAGCAGAGCTCCAGCTGAATTCAGGTTGCCTACAACCATCACCTCTGTTCATAGCATAGTGTAATAAGCCTTTAAGATGTGTTTGTCCAGCTACAGTCTTTCCTAAGGATAGGAGAGATGTGCAAACCAGTCAGAGTCCCACGATCTTTTCATACGTGCCATATTTTCTCAAATACAAAACTAAATCAATTTTTCCCCAGGATTTTCTTGCAGACTTAGTTCCCAGCAGTATTCCAGCATTAAAAACAACTGGAGTGAACTGCATTGCCACCTTGACAGAGCAGAGGTGACACCACTGTCCTTCCCCATTTTCCCCTGGCATACCATCACACAACCACAGTGGGATACAGAAGGAGCATCACGTGTTCACTTTCAAGAAAGAACTGTGGCCTCTAAGTTGCTACAGCTTCCAGTATGCATGGGCAGCATTCAGCAACAAGATTAAACACAGGTTTTTTTTTTTTTGAGCCAGAGCTTAGCCGCAAGTTCTGGAAACAGATTTAGTATTCCAGTGTTGTATAGTCAACATATAAGCTTAAGTTAAGCTTTAGGGAACAAAACCCTATTAACTTAAATTGTATCTCCTATTGGCTTCAGAGGGATGTACATCTGTGGAAGAGAGAACTCTTACTACAGACTGAAAGAAGCAGAATAACTCTTGCATTAAATCATCCTGTTATTTTAAGAAAAGGTTAATTTGTAAAACAAATAGAGCTTCATTAGGGACTAATTGACTGGAAAATTTTCTTTTAAAATGCCTTCTAATTATACAGGTAAAAAAAAAAATCTTTTCAAAGCACTTTTATAATTAAAAATCATCCTTGATAAATTTCTTTTAACATTTATTCAAGAAAGAAGCAGTACAGGAAGGTTTAGCCAAGAGATAAGCATCAGAGTCCATACCAGTGTAATAAATACAACAGGATAAATATATCAGAAAGACAATGTCTGTGGTTGCTGGGAACAATCTAGAAAGAAATCCATAAGCGAGTTTGAACCATAGAAGGAAAAAATGAGATTTCCTGCTGGAGTGATTTAGCAGAGACTGAGTTCTCTTTTCACAACTGTAAAATAAACACCAAAGACAAGAAGCTTTATCTCACTAGGAAATATCCTCCCCCAAAAGGTGTGTTAGACTTCTCTTCACCACATTGCTTGAAATACAATGGCAGGTGTCGTCCACAAGAACAGTTATTTTTGTCTTTATCCCTGCCATAGCAGTGTGAAGAAAACCTTTGGATAAACACAGAGAAAACTTCCTAGTGTAATTTTAGGGTAAGAAAATTGTGTTTTTAACTAAAATGACATATTGCTTTGCTTATTTCTTTAACTTTTGCATATGTCACAAACATTTGGGGGCTTTTGGATACTGTGAGAAACTTGTTTTCTTTGAACTTGACTTGAAGCTACCTCAAGTCAAGGGTGATTCCAAAATGGTTAGGGAAGAATGAGGTGTTCCCAGCATCAGGGGGTACAGATCTGCAGACTGAGCACCAGGACATCCCAACATCCACGTTCTGGGTTTCCAAGCCTGGTTTTCAGAGTATCTAAACGTGCTCTGAAAGATGCTTAATGGATAACCAGACAATAAAATGTAGAGAAGCATCACAAAGAACAGGCTAAGACAAAGATCAGGACCAAGGGAATTGTCTCCAGCTGTCACTCTGTATTTAAAGAAAGCTTTCTCATAGCAGAATACTGCAGGGAACACTTGAACATCAATGGCATTTGGGAGCATGTAATGCTTGATTTTTGGTCTTTATAAATACAATATAATGAATGGTTTATCCAAAAGAACACTAATACACGAGGACATTGGTTTACAGAACTAGAAGGGTATAAACTCACAGAAAAAACCCTGGTGATTAGCAAAGATGGGCATAGTAAAGGACTGTTACCTAAATAAAAGGTAGAATTGTATGAACTGAGAAATGTCTCTGTGTGAAAGACAGCTAAAACTAGTACAGATATCTGGAATTCAATCAGGTGGCCTATAACAAGCAGAATGCTCCAAAAGGCTAGAAGGCATTTAAAATTATGCAAGTTGAGCTGCCGGGAAAGCCTTTGTCCCTGAAAGAATGGCCTCAGGTTGGGATAATCAGGAATGGTATAAATTAGCCCATGATATGGAAACCTGGTAGTCTTGGAAGCTGACTAACCCAGAGGCAAAGCAACTCATCCAAGAGACTGCATGTTTTTGTCAGACTCTATTCACAGAGTAACAAAGGATTATATAAGTGAGGAATAAAAGAAGTTTATTTGAAGAGTAAAATAATAGCAGATGATCAGAGGTCTTCTTTTAAATTTGAAAGAGAAATTCAGTTTGCAGCCTCTCATGCTCAGGGACTACCATATCTTTACCAGCTGCTAAAAAGGATGCATTAATAAAGAGTAGAATATCCCAGAGCTGTACTCTCAGAAACCCCAGAACTTCAAGAAACAGGATGGGTTAATTTCAATATATTATATCCCTTTTATATATTGCCAGCAGAGGCATGAAATAATGGAGAAATTGATTCAGAGTCAGAAAAATAAGACACAGAACCAACATTTTATCCCTCTGCACCTTAGTCTTCCTTTATTTACACCCCAAGAATTACATGCATCCTTTTTCCCAGGACACTGCATGGCAGCTGAGATTCAGCTAATTATACACTGCAATTCCCAAATACTGGAATTTGGGAATTGCTAATATACTCACCTGTCTTGACGAGGTAGGTCATGGGCTACAGATATGGCCATCTGACCAAGTTTCAGAAATTTCTATTTCATTTTCTACTACAGACATCTCTGAAAGTTGGCTGATATTCAACTTCATTTTAAGAAGGTAGTATTTTAAGTGCATGACTTTTTAATGGAACTGGTGAAAAGAACTTAGAAAAATTATTGTGATGTCAATGAACACATTTCAGTACTGTAAAGGCAGAGTCCCCTTTCTAATTTCTTCTTTACAAATATAATTTCTAAGTGATTAAATAGAAACTCAGCTTGTTGAGCCAACAGTTCAACTGGAATGAAAGGAACCGGTTTGTCAGAAGCCCTTGTATGGAAAGTGCTCTGAATAGCATTTGTTCCCTTCTGATCCCCACTGCAACTTCATTGCCTGGCATTTTACACCACACTTCAAACACAGAAAGAGACTCTCAAGAAAACAACAATGAAACCTGTTGAACTTCTGTGTTAATCTCTAAGTTTTCGCCTTCTTTGTCCACAGATTCTCCACGTGACTGATGGACAGCTGCCAAATGGACATCTTCTTTTTGAACTCACAGTTAGCTTCTTTCCCTTAAGAGCACAAGGTGGTTACACACTCTCAGGGATCGAGACAATGATAACTATTCCCAACACAAAACAGGGAGGTGTTATAAATCAACTGCACAAGACTTATTTTTAGTAAATAGAAAATGATGAAGCTAAATTTGCCCAGATAAATAGTGATTATGTAGGATGTAAGTCCTTTCTTGATGCATACATGCAAGCTTCATTAATATTAATGGATCACATATGCCTTGAGAAGACACAATCATTGTTCACTGAATGAAATGTTCTACCTAGTCCTCAAATATAAAGATACAAAGACAGTAATCACTTATTAGCTCATTGCATAGAGGCTGGGGGTGGAAATAAAGCACTCTGATGGAATGCCCTGATTGTAATCTCCCAAAACAGTGTCCCTTGCAACCATTTCAAAGCAGTTAAAATCTTACTGGCATATTCCAAGTACCTACTGCTGTCAGGGCTTGCTGTCACTAAGAAACCAACGAAGAGATTTGCATTTGGAGTGTGATTGTAAAGCAGCAACATAATACACTGTGATTAGGAGACTGAGAGAACCACTTCGAGAAAGAAGAAGGAGCCCAGGATTAAAACTTAATATGACTTATATGTTGTTTCATTTTTTTCTACTACAAACTCTGTTGCTCCAAAAAGGCTGCAAGTCTACTAATACATGTCCAGTTCCAATAATACACAGTTAAGCTGATGGGAATCTAAACCCTCTGCTGAACTTGACAGATCTACACTGATTTCCATTACTGACAATCTGGATCAAGATTCACAGTTACTCTGTGTTGTGAGCAAAGCAACATGGAAGTTACTACTTCTTGACTGTAGCATTCAGCCTTGGAAAAAATTATTTAGTTTTTGGTGCTGATAAGAGCCATATCACCCAAATGTCTCAGCCAGAGCCTGGGGCTGAAACACCAGTCTGTCACCTCCTATGCCAGTGTATTCTCATCTGTGTGTTCATAACACACTGTCCCTCCTTCCTCTCCACACTGAATCCCTACTTGCACATAGTTTCACACAAAAGACATCACTGGAAAGTGGTGCAGGACCCCAGATTGCAGAGCAGTGCTCCCCGAGGACCAAAACTCAAGTGCTTCATTGTGTTTTCAGGCTTTCATATAAGAGTACAAAGCAGTTTGAAATGTATTTTGGAGTCTGCAACTGTATAAAGTGAAGAGCAGGCTTTGCCCTTGAGTTCTTATACTCCAGAATATGGATAAATTCTAAATCCCCTCTGTAAGGCCAGAATTATGCACATATATAAATTAAATGGTTTTTTTCCCTGACTACTTTTGCTATTTCAAATGTTAGCCAGCAACAAAGGCTAGGAAATGCTAAGAGCATTCACTAGAATGGGTGCCCTTTTCTCTCAGCAGCATTTCCCACAGATTAAGAAATATTCCTTTACCAATATGGCAAGAGCAATAGTTTGGGATAATGCACTGCTTTTCAATCTCAGCTTTACTTTGAAGAAGCTGCATAGGTAAGTTAGAAACATTATGACTGCTCAGAAAATAACCAAAATAGTCAAAAGCTACCCATGTAACCAATGCCTGTTTGTTTTTCTAAAGAAGGCACATGAGTCAGGAGATGTGAATTCCCCACTGGGAACAGTAGGTGCTAATTCACATGACAATGATGTAATGATACCCTCTGGGAGCAGTAATATGACATTTCTTTTGGGAATGTCAACAGAAAAAATTCCCATCTCCTGTTTTTCAACAACTTTTTATCACAACTAGGCCAATTTGTTCATCTCCAGCTATCTGAGGGGCTGTTTTCGAAATAGCGTAACAGAAAGGAACAAAGAAAACATTGAAAAATACAGAAGAAAAAAAACTGTAGTGAACTGGACTTAATGAAAGACAGCAACAAGAAAGCTTTATATATGCTGGGGGACAAGGGAGAGTCAGCTGGTTCCAGTGATGACAACTGCAGAATCCTTTCTGACTGCACATTTACATTCCTTTCTGTTTGGTTTTTCATTTTGTTTGTTTTTGTTGCGGTTTAACCTCAGCTGGCAACAAAGTACCCCAGCCAAAACCAGCACAGCTTTTTAAACAAAACTGAAAACCAGTTCTTCATTTTCAGCTTTGTTCATATATTGAAGCTTAGGCTTGGGGAGCTGACTACGGAATGTGGTGATATTTACCTTGTAATGCCACTCATGGTGCTACTTTATAACAAGATGATTCCGGGGAGACATGGGAGAGAGTTAAATAGCATTATACTGTATTTGCCAAACCATATTGCTAAATCCTAATTCTATAGGACTTACTAAATCACTCATTGCTGCAGCAACTGCCATGAAAAATACAACCCCGTTCATTACATCTGGTTGTTGAGGTTTTTCGGATTTTATTGGGTTTTGTTGGGGTCTTTTTAGCTAAACATCTGATGTTTTATCCACATGTAACATTGCAGGTGTTGAAAGCTTGGATTGGTCAGACTGGATCAGAAGGGCATCCCATGAGGCTAATTTCCTATTTGCTTCCACGATGTGGAAATTCTTACTCTTCTCTATTTCCTATGACACTATTAGAATTTTCTGGTAGCCTGGAAGGTAGGGAATATGTAAGTGCTTATTTAGTGACAAGCACAATCCCACTTTGTGTAACTCCAGGAGAAGGGAAGGTGACATAATTTTTTTGGAACTGTCAGAGTATTACTACGTATCAGCTTCTAACTAAAACAGAACAGTATATTTCAGAAACACATGGGCTACAGCTTTTTGTCTTTATTCCTTGAATAGCAGTGGGTAGCTCTACATCTCAGGCCAACTACCTACCACCACTCTTCAGAAAGTCCTACAAGTTGTAATATCAGTGTTCATGAGAAATGTAATTGCATCTGATTTTAAAAATGTAATTTCTTACTGCATAACTACAAGATGTTGAATCCCACTGATACCTTACATTTTAGCTTTTATATTTTTCAAATCCTGCATTCCCAGTGTGTAACTCTGCAGTGTCCTGGAGCCTGGGAGCTGCTGCTCTCTCATGCTGAGACAGACAGAACAAAGCCTCTCCAGGCTGCTCTCCAAGGACACCCAGCCCGGCCTAGGCCCAAAATGTGTAACCCAGCATCTTGAGAAGGGGGGCAAGCTGAGGGGAAATTCCATCATTAGCTAAAGTTTAATTGGTGAAATTGGGTTGAGATGCAAATGGCCCAAAGCTATAAAAGTGTGAAGAACTCGTGACTCGGGGTCCATCTTGGGTGCAGCCTTTGGCCTGCCCAGGGTGTGCCTCTGAAGGCCTTTCAAATAAATATCCACCTTTATTCCCTTCCTCCTGTCTAGTCTCTGTTTCTAGGTTGGCTCCTTTAGGCATTGCCACAACTGAAGAACAGAAATTCTTTTGTGACCAAAGCAATTCCCCAGAATCAACAATTCAGTATATCAGTATTTTCTGTCAGTACAATGCAGTAAGCATTCAAAAAAACCAGTGCAATATGGCATTAGCTGGGGATGTCAGATGAAGGTCCTCACTACACACAAAGGATATGAGTTTAAGGTCCAAACTACAAGAAAAATTAGGGAATTGTTTTCCCTAAATAAAGTGCTGGAATTTCCATGTGAAAAATAATAGCCAAAAAATCCATGCAACTTTAAAAACTTTTTCATAAACAGCAAACAAGAAGAAAGAGTCAGCAAAAAAAAAAAAAA
>VWZT01005430.1:255511-303107 GCA_013397055.1 Pachycephala philippinensis
ACAGTGTAATGCTCTAGATGGATACTTTTTCTGCCCCTTAGAAAGACTGAAGATACTGTCCAGATTGTTATGGGCTGCGTAGAGCTGAAAAGTCTGGTATAAATTTTTAGAAATGAAACTGTAACTCAGAACAAAACCCAAAAAACCCATTAAAGAATATATCTAGGTTTCAATTGTTTTATACATGCAGGAAAGAACTGTATGTACATATATAACTATCCTCAAATATATAAAAAGAAAAATAACAATAACGGTGGAAGAGATTCTGATTGAAATTGACTTTTAAGTTAAAATTCAGTGTTCTTTGAGATGTAAAGGTGTATCAAATGGGCATCAAAATTTCAAAACTATTCTTTCAAATGTAAATTCTTTTAGAGGAGTGTTATTGTTATTCAACTTCCAGGAGAAATGAAATACAAAGTTCTTATAATTATATGTTTTAAGGAGTGGAAAGTATTTCACTCGAGTTTGCTTTATGACTTTCCCATACAAAAGTAAAACTACAGATAAATAAAATAACAACTTGGGATTTTAAAAAATAGTTCCGTTTCAGAGTTCAACAGAGAATATGCCCATTGCTCAGAAAGGCAAAGGACTGAAATGAGGCAATCAACATTTTTAAAACTGCTGGTAACTCCAAATTAGTCTGTAGTATTCTTTTATATGCCTTTCCATTTATTCTATAAATCCCCATTAAAAGACTGCTGGCACCATCACCTGTAGTTTAGATGGCAGCTCCCTTCAAACTGAGATGGAAAAAGGGAGAGGCTTTTTGCTGTTTTGACACAAAAGGTATCATCTCTAATCTAAGTCTGCAAGTTTCCAGCTCAGTTCTCAAGGTGTTTCCAAATGGCATTTTAGTGCTTCAGCAACTTGTCCTGACAGCACAGACAATCTCCTGAAGGACTCATTTCTGCAACTCCTCCTCCCTTTCCACCAGTTTTACGGAAATTATCCTTCCAGAATTTAAAAGTACACTGACAGCCACACAGACTACTTCTGTATCCCTTTATATGATTTATTCTTGCCTCCTTTTCATAATCTGCTAATACCAACGACAGTCTACTGTTTTCCACTCAGACAGGAAAAGGAATAGTCCCCTGCTCTATTTTGTGCTCATGCTAGATTTGGGACTGCTCATCGTGGAATACAGGGGGCTTGTGCATGGTCAAGGTTCTCAGGATTTGACCCTAGAGAAGCTGCAGTAGAGATCAACAACAGTATGAACTGCTCGATCCCCTGTTTATAGAAATCACTGGCCTGAAAGAATCTGAACCCTAAACATGAAAGTAACAACCCACTCCTTCCCACTGGATTTGCGTTGCAAAGGAAAGGATTCCTGTAAATACAAATTGCTTCAAACCGTTCACACCACCTTTCACTCCTCTTTTCAACTTCTTTCAAAGTTCCCCTGACTAAATACACAGAAACTCCCTCCCAATAACTACTGACTACTTTTGAAGTAGACTTGATTACAGATATTCTCACAGAAAGTTGAAGAAATAGATCATTGAGGTTTCTTGATTTGAAAAGCCTTTGTTCTTTCAAATTGATAAACTTCTTAAAAACATATCAATTATGAGGAAATTTCACTGAAAGGAAGTATCAGACTGGAACATTCTGCCCTGAGATCATGGATGGTCCAGTAGAATTTTTCAGGTCCCTTCCAGGCCTGTGCACTGCTTGTGGTCATTCTGATCAGAAGAAAATATTTTAATTCTGGTTCATGTCTAATGTGATAGTAAATTAGTAATTTAATGCAGATAAAATTGCATCTCAACATTTACTTTTATCTTTGTAGAACTATATCACATGATGATTCCTAACAAGCCCTTTAACAACTTTTACTTGTTTCCCCTGTATCAGCATTGTTGATACTGAAATTTGAATTAAGCAGTTCTGCATTTCCAACCGAGTAGGAGTTTTAGTTACTCATTACTACTAATGATACAGAATAGAATTTGATTAATTCTTCTATTTAATTTATTTAAACACATTAGAAGCTTTGATGGTATTGAGGAAATTCTATTGGCAAAAAACTGCATGGAAAAAAGAATAATAGCAGAACGTTATTGATTCCTGTAGGTTTTGGATTAAATGGGGTTTTTTTTCTGGAATACCTGAGCAAGGAAACAATACCAGAATTTCCTAGAATTATGCTAAAAGTGAGAAAGGAAAGATAATGGTAAGGAAGCAGCACTGGCCTCGGGTGCAGTAACACTACAGTTGTCTGAAACACTTACTATCAAAACTAAAAATATACAAACCACATAAAATTAGAAGTTTTACCATTTCTTCATGAAGTATCTAGATGGATGCTACTTGATGATATTCCTTGGCTATGCCAGCTACTAAATTCAAGTATGTATTTCAACGTTGGACTGAATATTTTGTTAGTGTTTGCACAGACATCTGTAAAATACACCAATTAGGCAAATTAAGTATGGATTATGAAATAAGAAATTACTCTGAATTAAGCCACCTCCCAATAAATATTTGAAGACCAACAAGATGGATCATTTTGACAGATGCGAGGCTTCTTCAAACCATTTGTACAATATCTTCTAGCAATTGAGACTATTTCCAAATTTAGGTTTGAGACAGTCTTTTTCATTTACTCCTTTCTCCTTCAGGCTGTCACTTTTGATGAGGAAGTATTTTCCCACAGAAAAATATTCTCCAGAATATCCCAGCCTACCTATGCCTACCAATCTCGTGAGCAGGTGCAGAAATCCAAATCTGAGCCTGCTTCACTCAGAATTTTAATGAAGTTCCAAGCAGGCAGAGCATTCCCACTGATCTGAAATTCAGCTCCATTGCAGGAGCCCTATTAAGGTGAAATGCTCTGCAAGGCTGTATAGAAATCCTGACTCACAGACACCCATTAGTGAAACTCTTCCAGTTGCATTTGCCCTGTCTGAAATGCAGCCTCTGGTTCTAGAGGCAGTTGGCTTTCTGTAAATGCCCAGCCTCCAGTTGTGTTTAGCAGGTGACAACTGTTTTAATTCTAAATATGACCTGACCTATTCTCTCTACAGAACCTTCCGTAGCTGCTAACAGTATTTAGGAAGCACTGCATTAAGCAATCATTTTCAAAAGGTCTGAGATGAAGCAGCCCAGTGCCTGTGCAGTTCTTACCAGAGACATGTCTCCAGCCTTTTGATCTCACAACTTTGTTCCGCAAGATGCAGGAGGGTCTGGCTCAGATCCAGCAACATCCATGAACCCCAGCTCAACTTCTGATAGAAGAGTAACTCTGTGAAAGCTGAAGATATTTATATGTTCTAGTTAGGCAGAATACAAGCTTTTAAAGGATTCAAAGGCTCTTAATTGAATAGCTGTACTGCCTCACATAATACCCTTGAAAAGGGAGTATTCATTTTCAAGAGGGCTCTCCAAAGAACTTGAAGTTTACAGAAGTCAGGTGTTTGTTCTCATGAATTTTATTTGTGTGCTGTGGATAATGTCTATTAATATTATACTCTGCTTAGTGTGGCTGATATAGAAATAAAAGCTCCTTGTACAAATCAAGGATCACAGAATCAGGTCCTTCCTTTTGTTGTGTTGTATTGGCAGATGAACAAGAGAGAAAGAAATAAGTTGTTTCCTAAAGCAGTAGGGAATGTGATAGCCTTTCTTTTTAACCTCAGATTTATTCACTTTGATGTTGAGGGTACATAAGATTAAGAAATGCTCAATTTCTTGACTCAGACTCTGCCTACTTGTAGCTGATGATTCATGGCTTATTGTTTCTCTAATAGTTCACAGTTAATTGGTATGGTGAAGAATTAAAGATTAACTGTCGAAATGTAAAAGTGTCAGGACTTTTATTTAAGGGAAAGAACAGAAAATATCTTCAGATGAAGAAGCACTATCTAAATAACCTCACACAATATCTACACAGCTACAAAATCAACCTTTATCCCATTGCACAAGAGAGAATGCTTTCAAATAAGGCAGTTTCAATTTTATAGCATCCCATAACTTGCAATCAGCAACTCTTTAATAAAACTGAAATAAGCACCTCACAGTCAATGGGTATTTCTTATATTTTTTTTGCACAACCAAAAATAGGATTCACATTAAACTGAAAATTGGGTCATGCTTCAGCACACAGTAATTTGACCTAAAGATAACATTCCTATCCCACAGTTACAAGATGTGCCTTTCAGACAATGAAAACATTTAAGAACTACAATTTTAGGTAGTTTGTATAATGTAAAAATGTCTGTCACGCTCCTGGAATCCAAAATATAATGAAACCTTTCATTCTTGGCTGTACATAGCACTGTAGTATTGTATCATGGCATAATGTTGGCACAAGAGAAGGAAAAATGACATGTCTGATTTCATCCAATGGTTTATTTCGTACTAATAATCTGCAGCAAAACTGAACTTACAATTTGTAGGAGGTAAGACAAGTGTTTATTGGTGCCTGGGTGCACCACGAGAAAAGCCCTCAATTCTTTGATCACGGCAAGCTTTGTAGCACCCTGAAGGCATGTTTCACTCAGCTCAGGTAGATCAGGCAGGATTCAGATCAAGAAACAAAACACAGGTCATTTACCAGGTACCAATTATACTGGGTTGCAAGCCAGTCACTGACATATTTAGAGACTAAAAAACTTCAGGCAAGAGAAAAAGAAGAAAAAACAAAAGAAAGAAATAAATCTATGAACAACTGTGGAACAAGAAACAAGAACACAAAGACCCTAAATATTACAGACAACAACAATGCTAACATTTTTTAGATATCATTTACTGTTACCTTCAGATTGCAATTTTCAGCATTTAAATCAAATACCTTGCAATGAAGTCTTCCCATTGCAAAGTTTAATAAAGCACAGACCCTGCTGCCCATAAATATCCACACAGAGCTGTATCTTATGAAAATGGTAACTCTGACAGCACAGCCTCCCTCTGCTGCCTAGTAATGAGTGACTTGGACACCACCTGACAGTTCAACCTCAGATAAATATTTCAAACATATCATGCAAGAGATTCTCAGATCAATCCCCACCTCCAAGAAACCAGTGGAGTGAGACAGAAAGCCATTTTGAACTGGTGCACCCGAGCAGAACACAAACAGCAGTTTTCCTTGTTTTTTGGGCGAGGGGAGAAAGGGTGTGTTGTTTTCTTTTAGCCTGTGTCAGGGTAAAGTGATTAAAGGTAAGACACTGATCTGTGCATTTGACACCTCAACACTAGAACACCCCCAGGAATCTGGACAAATATGCTCAGTGAACTCCTGCTACATTCCTTGTATAATGCTCTGACATAGAATTAACAGAGAGTACAACGCCTACAAAATCATTTTCAAATGGCTTCATAAAAAGTCCCTCAAACAGCAGCACGCCAGACTTCTGAATCTGTGATCCTCCTCCTTCCATACACAAACTGGGCACATACAAAAAAACAGCAAACAGAATAAAATACCTTGCTTATATCACATTAGGTTTGAAGTCCATGAGATAAGCAAATGAATTGTCTTTGCAACACCTGAGAAACGGCATTTATTTACAGATGTGGAAAATGGGTAAATCCTTATTTAAATAATTTGAATCAGTCAATAATAAGTCTGCCAACAGAGACAGAATTAAAACTAGCAGAATATTTTCCAGATATGGTGGAATACACTTTGACCAACATTTACCTTGGACCAATGCCTCTTTAGAGCTGCGCAATCAGAGCAAAACTATGTTCAATAAGGCTCAAAATCAAGCTTTCATCCATGATGATAGAAAAAAATAGCTCAGACACACGCATTTACCCAGCTCCATAGCTAAATTCATGTGCTGACTTAGCAGAATATGCCATATTTAAGACAGCAAGGAATCAAACTGAAACAAATCTGTAGGCCAAAGCATGATGGATAATCAGATCCCGAAGCCCAGAGCTCATCACACCATTTTCAGACATTTTAAGCAATGGTATCCATCCTATTGGCCGTGCCCAGGGTTACTGCTCCCCCGTTACTCTCCCCACCTCTGCTCACAGCACATCCCTGGGAACTGTGCCACTGGAATTGAGCACAGCACAGCAAATTCATCCTGCTGAACATGCAGCAAACGTGGGCCCCAGCAGAAGCTCATCCTTTGTGCAGGTTATGTGAGCACACAGCTCTTCCCAACTTGTCCAGGCTGCTCCTGAGCTATGATCTCACCAGGATATTACACATGTCAGTATGCTTGGAGCTCCACTAGGCATCTCTGCACTTCATTCCATTGCACTACATAGATAGATGCGAAGAAACTTCCTATTCCCTATAAAAATCCATTTCAAAATATATATCACCTTATATTTCAAAATGAAAATTAGTCATGGTCATTTATATTGCATAAATTAGGAACCGGGCACTGTGCTGGCATTTAAACAAACATTTATAATCAATGAATAGGGCAAGAAAGGGGAAAAAAAATCCAAATCAAACCAAAACAAACCAAAACCAAAAGGATGGAAATTAAAAAAAAAAAAAAAAGAGAAAAAAAAGGAGAGAGCTGAGACTAATTATCTGTATTTAAACATGTGAAGATCTTACTGAGTCTACAAGGTTGAGATCTTGTTCCCTAATCAAGTGCATCAAAGGCATTCCCCAAGGCTCACAGCAAAACTGCAGAACATCCATACAAATAATTTTTAT
This sequence comes from Pachycephala philippinensis, assembly GCA_013397055.1. NCBI lineage: Eukaryota > Metazoa > Chordata > Aves > Passeriformes > Pachycephala > Pachycephala philippinensis. The sequence continues at coordinate 262,152 of VWZT01005430.1, forward strand.
TCAAGAAAGGCCCTGAAGTGGAGTGAGTTTTCCTCCCCTCTCTGTCACACTGCTGCACAGCTCTGTGTTCCCGGAGGTGTACACTCCTGTATCACAAGGCTTTGCAGATTCACACTGACATTCCAAATGAGCTCTTTACTTTTGTTCTACTTTATTAATTATTAAGAGGGCTAGACTCTGCCCTCTTACTCTGCCCACAACCTCTTGAACGTCACTACCTCCGAAGTGTAAATTAAGTCAGATTTTGGCCATCGTTTGGCAAGCACTATATAATTTAATGTTCTTCAATGTTCAGAATGATTGAAGGACTTAATTTACTAATAATTAACTGCATGAAGGGGTGATACTGAGTTTAGTTCTATTTTAAGGGGCTAATATGTGATGTATAAGTAGTTGTATATATGCGGTACATTTTCAAACTTTTGTTCCGACTGTAAAATGTCAGTTGGACTCATTTGGTTTTTTGCTGCCTCAAAAACCATGCTGTGAATATGTAGCTGCCATAAATGCTTAATGTAAGACCTAACTGTGCAATGCTGTGGGAATTCTGGTTTTAAAACTTATGAGAGCAACATTTTACTTACATTTTTTTCCTCTCATGTCAAAAAAGAGTATAGACTTCAGTGTCACAATCATAATAGATGCATAGTAACTCGCAGAAAATCATAAGGAGTTGTTGTAACCTTCTACTTTTTTCTTCAAAAAAGGAAACATGCATAACATGATTCCCAGTGGGGGAAAAAATGTCACTGTGAGTAGTAGTTATGGCTTATTAGAAATATGACTCAAAATCTTCAACCTCTACACTTGTATAATTTTTGCCAAGAGAGAGTCAAAGAAACAGACAAATAAGATTACCCATATTTTCTTTCAGTTATCATCATGTTATGGAATAATCACTTAATAAACATAGATTGCACTTCTAATACAATAATCAGCTGGCACAGCTAGTGCTTGATTTTTTTCCTTTTAGTTTCTAACTTAATAAGCACAATTTTGCTGTGCCCAATTCTAGAACAATTAATAGTATTCAGCTGCATCTAGCAACTTACAGATCTGGCACTTAAGACAGCAATGTGTCCACAATTCCACAGAGAGCTCAAAACTTGCAGAGAATTGCCAAAAAATTACGCCTAAAAACTAGTTATCTGAAACGTAAGCTCTATAGGCCTGGATTCAAAGTTTCTGTAATTTCTTTATTTGCTTATTTTTATTTCTTCACGTAAAAGCTACTTTTACTTCACAGGAATGTAAAACAAGCCTCAGAGATCTTCCTTAAACCAGAGAACACAAAACCTGCCGTGACTAGAAATCTTGGTATGATATTATGCTTTTCTACTAACAGCACTGGAAAAGAAAGCAGGCATTTCTAAGCTGGTCTAACACTGAAGTGTGAGAAGTCTGAGTTATGGTACAGAATAAAGCACAGCTAAAACATCTGTTTGATCTGGGTTATTCTTCACACAGAATAAAGTAACAGAGATTGTGGACTGGAGTTAACTTTTGTCCTACCAGCTCATTTGGGGCTGTGTTTGGGGTCTCTCAGTGACACCGTGTTGGTGACACAGGGAGGTCCCAGCTCTTGCTGAGCAGTGCAGTGACACAGTCACGGAGTGAGCATGAGCAGCTGGGAGGGGACAGCAGGGACAGCTGTCCCAAACTGACCCCAGGGACAGCTCATCCTTGATGTCTGTCCCTGTCCAGCCACAAAAGCTGTGCAAATAGGAGAGGAGAGGGGGGCCTATGTCATGGCATTTGTCTTACAGGTAAATTACTGGAATAGATTTGCTGTCAGAGTGCAGCCAAAGTGAGGCTCTGGGGCCCTGGAGAGATGCAGTTAGGAAGCTGTTAGCCTTGGCTAAGGAATCATTCTGCTCATGAAGGATGAAGGGAATCCACCTGTATTGTCCAGAAAGGGACAATCTGATCTCCCAGAGTGAGACAGTGGCACTCCAATCTTCATCACAAAGTGAAATCCCTCTGAGCTTAGCTCCCAGTGAGGCCAGGGAGTGGGGCTGGGGAAATGGGCAAGACAGACAAAAGCTAAAAGATATTTCAAGTATCATTAATTCCTCGTCTAAAGTTATCCTGGGTTTTTCTTGACCCAGGTTTGTTAGAGTAGGAGTTATTTTAAATTTCAGCTCTTCTCACCATTGCTGATAGAGTACTTTTTAGAAATCTGAGGTTAATATAGTCATGCCTTAGGGAGCTTTAAGAGAGCAAGATCCACATCTTTTCAACCAAGAGGCAAATCAGTTCTTAATTCACCAGTATTTTGAAGACACTCAAATCAATTAGATTATTAATTTCCATTTTTCTGTCTCTAAGCATCTAGCTAACAACCAGACTGAATCTCCCTATTTATTTACATATGTCGTGCAGAGAGGCATGATACAGACTTCTACTTGGTTTGACTGCTTCAACAACATGGACATGGATCAGTGGGAAATGCACTCCTTGACTCAAGGTAGGTTGGCCTGGTTGTACCTGATTGAAGCCTGCTCCACCAATAGCATTTCAATACCATGCAGTTGTTCTCTGTGAAACAAACTGGCAGACCAGTCTTGCATCCCTGAGCCCTACAAAATCCTTGAAGCAATTTGATGGTGAAAGCAAATGCCCAAGATTTCACATATATATAAACATAGATACATAGATACATAGATACATAGATAGAAACATATATATAAATATATAAATATAAATATAAATATATATACACATGTCCACCTTGTCAGTTCCTTCCAACTCAGGATATTCTGTGATCCTATATACTATTATATGTATGTGTATTTTGTATATATGTGTGCATGTATATGTATATAGAACATATGCTATATATTGTATATAAGTTATGATTGCATCCTTGCTTCATTTGCTTTTTTTATAATTCACGTGGGGTTTTTTATGCATTATCTAAGAAGTTGTTGTTCCTCTTTGCAAACCCCAGGTGAATTATACAGACACACTGTCTCCCTCATACTGCTGATGGACATGTCCAAGAGAATTCCTAGATATCTGTATATCAGGCAAGTGGCTGTGCTCTTAATTAAGGAAAGAGATACTTCCCCAGGGAGGTAAGATCATTTAGATCAGTCAGTCTCACACAACTATGACCAAAGGAGTTGGGGATTTTTTGGTGGGGGGAGATTTTTTTCCTTCCTTTTAATTTCTAAGTTTTGGAGCTCATTGAGGAAGAAGCTATAGCTGAAGCTTTGCATATAAATTTTGGGAAAGTGTAAGTCTGGGAACAGAAGTACCATAGCTTCAGTGAATTCTGCCCTGCCTTACTTCCTACTCATTTACGCAGTCCACTAAAAAAACAGTGTATGGTATTTGCTATTTCTATAGTATGTGACAGCCTAGAAGACAGCTGACAAGGGAACTGTACCCTATTTGTGGGGTTTCCTGATTGCTGCCACAAATCCTGGGTGTTTGCTGCAAGGCTTAGCCAGCACACGTTAAACTGAAGATATCATGATTCTCAGCTCTACAGAGATGAAAGAGACCTAGGCCAATGTAGTTGTTCCAAGCAGTGTAATTCCACTGATTTTAGTGCTGTCTTACTGGGGGTATCTGTACCTACCAGCTATCTGTACCTACTGAGAACACAGAGGAGAAATACTCAGACCACTGGAATTTGAAACCAGATGATTACAATATATTCATGATTACAATATGTTTGTGATTACTTTGATTAATTGATTTTATTACAGGACAAGATATTCACCAATATTTGAACTATTTTCCAGCCGAGGCTTGATCTTGGCTGGCAAGCAGGCATGAAGGTAAAGTATGGAAGCGCAGATATCTCCCCTCTCCCTGTCAAACCTGTTACTATTTATCAGGTGCACCTTCCCTGGGATCATTTTATGTCAGAAAATAAAGTGATACTGTTATTTTTAAATATATGGGGTAAAAATCATAATAGGGATATGATATACTGTCCAAGTTAGGCATTTTCAAATTTACTTCAACACTTCAAGATTGATTTTGCCATAAACACATTAAGTCTGATTGTGTTTGTGCAATAGGCAGGGCTAAAAACCTCACAACCTTAATATCAGAAGTAACTAAAAATATCTTCCCTCCTTTCCATCTCCACTGCCTAATCCTACATCACAACTTCTGCAAGAATAGGTGTCCCTGAAGGTCCTATAATCCTAGAACGGTATGGATTGGAAGGGACCTTAAAGCTCATCCAGTCCCACCCCCTGCCATGGGCAGGGACACCTTCCACCATCCCAGGGTGCTCCAAGCCCTGTCCAGCCTGGCCTTGGGCACTGCCAGGGATGAGGCAGCCACAGCTGCTCTGGGCACCCTGTGCCAGGGTCTCACCACCCTCACAGGGAAGAATTTCTTCCTCATATCTAAGCCAAACCTCCTTGGTTTCAGGTTAAAGCCATTCCCCTTTTCCTGTCACTACACACCTTGTGAAAAGTCCCTCTCCAGCTCTCTCGAAGCCCCCTTAGGCACTGGAAGAGGCTCTAAGTTCTCTCCAGAGCCTTCTCTTCTCCAGACTGAACAATCTCAGTCTGTGTCCAGAGCAGAGGGGCTCCAGTCCTCTGAGCACCTTCATGGCCTCCTCTGGACTTCAACAAGTCCATGTGCTTTATGTTTAATGTTTATTCTATTAAAATCATAGAACCAACTCTGATAAATGCTGAAGCGTCCACTATTTCATGTCAAAAGAGGAGAACCAATAGTGCCTCTGCATAACCAAAGAATGGCATATAAATAGTTTCGTATCTTAAAAATGGATATTCTGATTCACAGCACAGTTAGAATTAAACTTAAAAATTTATAATTGAATTAACATTTCAATGTAACCTAGCATTTTCCCAAGCAGTGCAAAAAAACCCCAAAACAAAAATTAATTTAAACGTTGGTTTAATTACAGAGACAAACAGTAAAAATATGTTGAACTGGACTGTGAAACTGATGAAAATGAAAGTCATTAAATAGCACATTGGAAGAAAAAAAGAAAGTCTCAGGAGAGAAAGATAAAGCTGTTAAGGCTGATTTTAAGAGTCTTTCATTTGTGACAAGATGTTATTAGTCTCAGGCTAAACAATTTCAAAAGCATGATTTTTAAATACATGACATTTCCTGTGTCCATATAGGAAATATTCCCCAAATTTGCTAATGCTGTGTGATGTGGGCATAAATAAATACATCATACTGTACAGGCTGAGATAGTGTCTGTCTGTCTGTCCTCATACCACAGCATTCATGTGTTGCTTATTCAATATAAAGCCTGCTTCGATGATTTGGCACATCTTTATTCAGAAAGATGGGCTGATTGCTGACAACTTTGATGCAATAAAGACTGCTGCAGCATTACTGGAAGAAAGTCATTTGATAAATGTATATTTTCCATTTTGCTTTAAAGGAATCTATTATAAGTGCAGCTGCTTTCCGAATGAAATTAATGCCGAAGTGAAGCTCCGTATTACAAAGTAAAATGGAACTCGCTCTCTAATATTAGACTGAAAGGCATTGTAATGCAGCAGGAGGATTGAACTTTGACTCCTTCAAGAACACTGATTCATATAATAAAAAGGAGAAAAAAGGCTTTAAAAATGCTAACATCCTCTTTTCAAAGCTTAGTAAAGCTGCTGTCCATAAAACAGAATAGCAAATACAGGTTGTGTGCATCTCCTAAGATGTACCCCAAGGAATAGCGCAAGGAATCCGCATAACAAAATTCTCAAAATTGTTTTGAAGTTTTTGAAAGATACTGAAACACACAATTGGGAGGAGAATCTCTCATCCTTTTCCCCATCAGTGGTGCTATACATTGCTTATTTAAATGGGTTTTAACCAAGCTATATACTGCTGGATTATAGCTAAGCTTTACCAATCCTTTATGATTACAACTTCACATCTGAGAAATTCTCCCATCCTTTTCAAGATTTGAAAAATGTTCCGGTTCAGCACTGGCTATGAATGAGGCAGTTTTACTTTTTATTGAAGGTGGTGGTTTTTTTTCCTTTTCTAGGGGAAGCCAAGAAGGCAGGAATGCAGGCAGGAAGGCCTATCTCCTTTTTTTATATATGGACTTCATACTTTCAAATGATGTGTGTAGACTTGACTTTCTCGTTTCTGCTAAAGAAACAAACTCTAAAAGTCAAAGTGTTACCTGGATTTGGATGCAGATTTCAGACCCTTGACACAGGCAGACATGAGAGATGTTTCAATGGTGAGCTATGAACAACTGTCTGGGGTCTGCCAGTTCTGCTTGCAAGCTCTTCAACCTGATCTCATTTTTTCTTTAGAGATTTTCAGGCAAGATAATTTTGATACTTTTGTCTATCTAAATACTAAAATATACTCAGAGTGTTATATTCCAACCCTTTTTATCTACTTTCTGTTCTCTCAGTATTTCCTTCTTCAGACTTCAGAAATAGAAGCAGCACAAATTATTCTTGGTCTCTTCTATGAAAAAACTATTATAAACATTTTAAACTTTTGAGAAATCTAGACAGGATTTTGTTTCTGTACTTTCTTGCTTTTTGTGTACATAAAATATTTTGCAAGCAGAGAGAAGACTTTCTAAAAGAATACTGAATATTCTATCATCATTTCGCAAGAGAAAATTTGTCTTATATAGCATCAAACAGTCCCTCCTCCTTAGCAGACTTGATTGAAAGATCACAAGTCCCAGTGCAGACACCTCTTTCCAAATGATATCTTTTGTTTCCCTGCTTTCTTTGTGTTTGGCTTGCAATAGTCTATACTTTCCTGCTGGAGAGCTGCCTAACTCGTTTCTGATATTTAAACGTTTTAGGTTTGCTCTTATCATGACCCTAATACAGTGCATTTACACTACACTCAAAGGAGATGAATAGCAAGCCTACCAGATAAATGGCCACAGACTCACAGCCTTCAAGAGACTTTTTCACCGCTGTAACAGTATTAGCCCACAAGGGCACTTTCAAAAGCTTTTCATGCCTTTCTATTCTCTTGCTTCCAATCTCTGTCATTACTGGGTGATGTTGCCTTCAGACATTTTGGGCTTTTGGTCACTGCCAGCTTGGGAAAGATTCATATTTATGACCTTGAAGTGAAAAGCTTCCCATTGCACCTCAGCCACTCGTGCAGTTCCTACCATCTTGCCGTGCTCATTACGTTCAAACTCATTTCCTTTCCTCTTCAGCTTCATCAGTCTGTGATCCTGCACTTTGATCCTTGTGGCAAGGGAGCCACCAGGACTGCTGAAAACATAAAGCTACAGTTGAATACTGCATTATTCATGGCACCATATTCCGTGCTGCACAAACCAAGGAAACAACCCTCTGTCCCATAGACAGCTCCCAGCCCTGGGCTCTGTGGAGCGGGGACTCACACACCTGCCTGATGCTCCTCCTGACCTTAGTCCAGTCATACACACATGCCCGTTGCACACTGTTTTATTATTATTTAATTTATTATTATTAATTTATTATTATTGCACCCTGCTTTACTCCTGCCCTACCAGACGTGCACATCAGGCTCACAGTGACACTGCTCACAGAGGCCTTAGTGAAATTAATGCTGAGTCTGTGCTATTACACAAGGCTAATTTATATCAGAAGCAGGCATACACATTTCTGTCACCTTGGCCAGGGTTCATCATCCAGATTTATGATTTCCCCTTGGCTTTGTTTTGGCTTTTAAAGAACAGATTAAATGTGAATTGATACTAAATTGCTGCTGCAACAAGAAGAAAACCTGGCAAGGAAAGACATTGGGCTTGACGGGGTACCTGGTTAAAGGCTATTCAGCATAAAAACGACAAGAGACAGAAAAAGCAATAAATCACAGTCAGAAACACAAACTTTAACAAAGAGGAGATAGTGAAGACAATACCAAAGACGAACTCTCCAGTTCCTGAATGATGGGCCATTGAAGGAACCATTCCGAGTCCTGAAGAACCGATAAGAAGGGGTGAATTACTGTGTCATAGCAATGACTGATTGTAGTGCAGGGGTGGCTGTAGGATCCTGCACAGTTTCTGGGGTGTTTTAAGCAGTTCTTGGGAAGATGAGAAGGAATCAAGTGGACTGGGTAGAAACAAGCACGGGAAGTGGAGAGGAGGGTTAATATAAAAAGAAAAGAGGAAAAAAAAAAGTCTGATTGCAAACAAACAAGCTGCTGCTCAGTATCAAGCCCTGACCCTAGTAACTGCAGTCTTACAAAATTCCATCCACCTATTTTCTGTGTGACTTTGCTCTCTGGTGTGCTTATGTGTGATTCGCAAGCAAACTTGAGGTTTGACTCAGCAGTAAATCCTGGAAAGATGTGAGACTGGAGACAGGATAAAGAGGGCTTAGGTTCTGGGTTTGGATTCTGTGAGGACTTAAGGTCCAGTGCAGGGCTTAAGATGCATGAGAAGTGAGAACTTCAATCAAGCTGCAGTAGCTGGCAAGCTGCAATAAACCAGAAACTGGAAAAAAAACAACCCAGGCTCGAGATAGGGAGGCCAATAATCAAGGCAACAGTTCTGTGTGGACTTATAGCCAAGGTTTGAGGGCTTTGCAAACATAAGAGTGGCTGGGAATCAAGAGAGAGAGAATTTATAAATATATATTTGTATGCCTATATGTGTATGCCCACACTACATAGCCAATTTCCTAATGAATTGGAGGTGAGGAGCAGGACTGGGCTGTGTTTTTCATGTTCCTGTAAGTGCTGTAGGTGGCAATAAAGGCAATGAATACTCTGTGTTGATCTGTGTATCCAAGCACGTGAATGAGCTGTGGGTACGTTCATGCACGCATACCTTTTTGGGAACACATGGACTGCCTTGCTATTGGTACAACCTGCAAATGGCAAGAGCAGGAAACATACTGGGAAAGAGAAATCCAGGCTCCCACAAGAGCCTCAGCCTATTTTGGACCTTTGTTACAGCAATGTAAACAGACCATAACTCCGTGGTTTCCTGTGAAAAGGTTATCTTGTAGCCAGCCCCAGAATTTTTTCTCATATTCAATTTTCTTTCTAACTACACAACTATAAAATTTTAAGTTCTACCTTTTTTGTTTGTTGATTTGTTCTATGTCTTCTATGTTCAGCAGCTCTAACATGATGAAGGGGAAATAGAACAATCACACTACAAAATTAATCCCTTTGTTCCAAAGATAGAGATCAAAACACGTTCAGTTGATAAGGCTATGAACATGGAAGTGGAATTACCAACCCTTGGAGTCTGTGCCAGATATAACGTAATAAAAAATCGTAGCAATTATTACCAATAATTTTTAAAAGACATTATAATATAAGAGCAAAATGAGAGCGATTAAGAGCTCAGACCCAGCTCTTACAGTTCCACCTCTATATTCAGACTAGAGTTATACTGCAACCAGGAAGGGCTACATTTCATAGCCTGCAAAATGTATTAGAGATTAATTCCCAAACATCATTATTCTATTCTGTGCAAGACACAAATTTAAGGAAAAAAAGTGAAGGAAAGAGCAGCAGCAGTGATGAAAATGAGAATGCCCTGCAGGAGCTGATACGATTTCAGCTGGACAGCTTCTGTTGTTTCCTTCCAGCCTTTTTGGGGGTGATAATCAATACCTGTCTTCATCACTTCTGGTGTTTTGCCTTATACACAATAGTATCTTTTGGGAATACATATAAATAGCTATTAGATTCAAATATAAATCCTTAACTGAATATATTTAGAAATGCCTCTTTTTCCCTGTGCTTAGAAGGAAGGAGACACTTGAAAAAGATTCAATCAAAGTATAGAGTGAACTGATAAAAAAATGACAATGCAGCAGCTGTACTGTCTTTCTGGCATAAGGAAAACAGCATCTGTAAGGAGAAAAGCTGTGTGCACACATGTTCACACACAGTTTCAGGGCTCAGTGAAGTAGTTGGTTTGGCAGCTTTGTAAGTTCAGTAAAAACATATGTAATAAGAGTGAAAGTATCTTTGCAATTCCCCTCTGTGACAGGCTCTTCTCTAAAACTGCAGTGATGATACAAGCCACCAAAACTAATCCTTTTTGGCTTTTCTCTTTCTGAAACTGGCAAGTCTGAGGAAGGTATGTCAGTGGGGGCCCACAAAGGTGCAGGTGTGGCTGAGGGAGCCAGTGAGACACAGAGCCACCCCCATCCCTTGGAATCAATTTATGGCTCTCCTCATCCGGCCTGACTCTGCAGGTGAGAGGCTGCTGCTTTCACTCCTGATCCTTTAAGTCAGATTACATGGCTACATGACTCTAATTTTTTTTTCTTTTAAGACATAAAAAGTCTTAGAAATTGAGTGCACAATTTCTTGTTCCTTTGTTTGCTTTTAAGATAGATCATGTCTACAAGGATTATAAGTGTAATACTACTTTTGTTGGAAGTTCTGATAAAGGTGCTTGAAAGGAAAAAACCATCTTTCATTACCAAAAAGCTTTGCCTTTCTCAATGCAGCCAAACTAATGCAATGAAATTCCTTGCCCCAATATCAATAATACAGGTTCAAAGCAAACACGGAATTGTGTATTCAGAATTTAACTACAATACATAAATAAATAAGATCATAACCTTAGTTACAAAACAACTATTTAGCATCCTGTCTCAGAACTGATCTTTGGAGGTATTATCGACTGTATGGAATTTTTCTCCACCTACTCATAGTACGTACCTTCCCCTTCCATTGATGTATCAAGGAAATTTATTATTAATCCAATCAGCTGGATGATCCTCTCGTTCACACTTGAGAAAAACATTGTGAAGAAGAGTGGCTAAGCCAGGAGTCCCCATACATTGGGAGACTTCGGGTTTTTTATGCTTTTTCCTTTGGTAAGGATTACTGTTCTATTTATTTATTTACTTAACATAAATTCACAAATTAATTTAGTCACAGTGTTATCAGCACTATGTATTAATGACTTGAGTTTCAGTTTCTAGAATAGCTCCAGAGACCAAATCTAAACGACTGGATTAGTCAGAGCACAAATCCGGACACGTACGGATTTTTAATAGCTTTTATACCTAGCTGGCCCCTGGCTCCTGAAGAGCCTGTGATAGTTTTGGCATCTCTCTGCTGTGACACAGGCGCTGCTGAGCCACAGCTGCCTGCGGGGCTCGGTGCAGGCACACCCCAGAACAGCCCCAGGTCATGCAGAAAGGCTGAGAAATGAGAAGGCAATCACAAATGCCTACATTTTACCTCAGCTCTGCCACCGCTCTTTGCTGTATGTTGCCTCCCCTGTGACTGTAAGCAGTCCAAGTTGGGAGCTGCCCAGAGGAGAGAGCCCGAGGATGCAGCGTTTGGGTTGGTGAGGATGACAAGCTGAGCAGCTGTCACTGGAGACTCGCCATCACCCAGAGCTGTACGAGTACATTTACAGTGGGAAGGGGATGCTGTAGTGCAACACTCCCCACTCTGCTCTTTCTCCCGTATGCTGAAGTTAGGGAACAACAAACAGAATTACCAAATTCTACAGTATTTGCTTACTCCTGTTTACTAAACAGTGTTTTCCACAGCTTCTTACTTCTAATTCTTAATTAATATGATTTCATTAACCATCTTTATTTGATGTTGAATGTGCTGCAGAGTAACCAAGGGACAGCAAAAAGAATGAGCACACTTGGGAGACACAAAGTTACTTATTAAAATAGTTTTAGACATTTATATTGTGAGGTTCTTTTCAGAAAAAGAATCAGCCTCCCCCAATACTTACTGAAACCTAATGTCATTTGGGAGATGTGTACCAGCTACTTCTGTGATAATCATGGTTTGAATGTGCACAGTCAATTAGCTAACAGAACAAAATCTTGCGTGAGAGCCTTAAGAAAGCATTAGATTATACTATCAAATATACCTGGCTAGGTAATTACAGTGTTGTGCAGTAGCTTTGGAATTTAGAGACACTAAATCAACTGCTAACAATGCACACAGTTCCCTTTGGTACTCCAGGGCTTTTTGTCTGACTATGAAGCACTAAGCAGAACTGGATTGCCCAAGGATTGGCTGTGTCTGTGACAAGATGTAACTAAAACTGACTGAGAACCTTCTCGTGCTGGGACAGCAGCCTCTGAAAAAGCTGCAAGGCCAGTCTGAGGTGCGTGCTGAAGCTACGCAGCTTTACTTCTATTTATTTATTTCAGCTGCTAAGCTTCTCAATCTGCATTTTCATGAGCTTTCAGCAGAATCACAGAATCCAAATGGAAATAATCTATCTGGCTAACAAGGGTGCACCAACCAGCTAATTGTATCATCTAATGGAAATTCAAATGAACAGGAAACAGCTTTGAGCTACAGCACAATTCCAGGTGCAACAGTGAAGGGAGGAAAAACAGCTACAGCTGAGAATCTACTGCAGGAGTGTGTAGGCAGTCAGAACCAACAGCAGCAAGCAACACACTAATCCCCCAGAATAACTCCTGGCAGGTTAGTTTGCCTGCAATATTTTGTTAACAAATAAGAAAGTTGTTGATAATATTGTGAAAAAAAACCCCAAAACCAACATGTGTAGATAATGCAATATAGTGAAATAATCTTCTTTTGACAATGGTAATTAAAGGGTGATATTCCCATTTTCAACAAACACATTCTATTAATAGATCTATTCTGTAATAACTGGGTTTTTTCTTCTCCAGAAAAATGATTTTCAGCTGTAAAAAAAATTAAGCAGATTCATGGAGTCTGAAAAGGTCAAAGAGACCTGAATCTGAATGCTCTTATTTTTTATACTGTTGACCTACAGGGTTAAGATAAAAGTCAGTCACCATGATGATATTCATAGATGACTTTTTAAAGGTAACTTTGTTCATAGTGCCAGAAAGATACAGTAGTTTGAATACAAACTCCAGGAGTGAAGAATGAGGACAAATACCTCCCTGAGGAAAGTAGGCCTCATCCAAGGTCCATTGAATTAATTAGCATCAACATTAGCTTTGCCTAAGGGGCTAAAGCCTCTCCTTTTTTTATCTCTCTCTTTCTTTATTTTTTTGTTGACCAAGCTGCATATCACAATATGTAGACTGGCATCCAAAACCACACTTAATCATCTTTGTTAGCTAATCCATTTATGTATCCAGCATTTAGAAAGAAATTACATTCATAATGGTGTCTTTTCACATTTGAACTCACTGACTTCAATTCAGCTGTTACCACTCCTAATGCAAAATAATAAAAATTGCCTTGCAGCAGTCTGAATTAGGGAGATACCCGGAGATTAATTTTGCAATTAGAAGAAATTTTGTACTTTCAGCAATTTAAATGTAACAAATTTAACCCATGCTTATGCAGATGTAGTATCACTGATCCATGGGTGTGTAGCGAACTACATGGTAGTATATGGACATAAATATTTAGCATTTGGAACACGCTCTGTTAAATTTGAGAATTGCAGCCCTTTTTCTTCTTCTAGAAGACTACCAATAGTGGCAAGCCAGAGAAATGCAGGAACAGTAAGACTGTATTCTTCCACTCCAAATTTGAAATTATTTCCTAAGGCTTACAATGGTGTCAGTTCCAAGCCCTAGGGCTTTGTTGTAGGACAAACATTTCTTCATTCAGTGACTAAGATATATCAGTATTATGCAGATCATCAGTTAAACCAAAAGCTCTTGTACCGAAAGGACACTGCCATTTTAGTCCCTTGTGTTGGTCGATTTTGTTCACCTGTGTGTCTTTGTTGGATGACTGGTCAGTACCCAGTTTGCAAAACCGGCATTCATTCAAACAAAGAATTGTAGAAATTTAGAAACCTTACCATAATCTGATTATTGAGCATCACTTTTTTGACTGCTCTAGTCAAGAGCCAGAGCAAACTACACGCACAGCTGCTGATACCTGCAAGTCCCTCTACTGTTCTTGCTACGACAGCTTAAAACTTTATAGAATTTCCCTTAATCCCCTACAGGAAAAAATTATTGTCCTCCTTTTAAAGAAAAAACCCCTAGAAGTGAAAAAATTACGTATCTTACTTCAAACAAGAAAACCAGAGTTAAGACTGAAACTTTTAACTCTCTCTGCATTAACTGTAAATACTTAGCTTTCTTATCTTTAATTTTGGGAGGGAAATGGTATTGTTCCAGTATTGCTGCAGTCCACTTCTGAGTTTTTATATTTTATTTATTGCTATATTTAACATGTCAAGTGTTTTACACAACTGCAAGAATAAAAACAATTTGTTGGCTACAACCTCCTACAGACCACGACTTCTGTGAAATTCCTGTATGATCTCGACAGGTTATAATGTAGATATAACATCTGGGGACACAAGAAATGAAATTCTGTGCTCTCTGTCTCAGCACTAGAGAGTCTGTCTGAAATTTTCAAAGGTAGTAATACCTCAGTAAGGGGAAGGTGACCACAAAGACTGTGCTTTGTAGAAGCAGGATCTGCTGACTGGTGTCTCAGAGAAATCACATGCGTCCTTCTCACAGCTTTGAAAAAGGCTGCTTACACAGGGAGCACTTTTCTTGCTGGACTCAAACATTCTCACTTAACTGTTTCTTAGAGGGAAAGGGAAAGTGAATAAGGAGCACCTCAAAGCGATTGATGACAGCGTTCAGCGCATTTGTGGGACAGCTCATTAGATACCATGAAAAGGGCCCCTCACAAAGTACATTAAAGAGTCCGAGGGGAGCACATTCTTGATAAGTTTTAGATCCCAACTCAAAGGCACCACGCCAGCTTTGTAACAATGGGGTGAAGCCAGTGTGGAACACTTCAGAAGGATTTACAGGAATAAGGTGTTCAACCATGTATCAGGGATGATCAATGAGGAAGAAGAGAGAAACTTCACTACTGATGTTACAGACTAGATAGGCAAGTGCACAATAATGTAAAAATAAAATCAACCTTCTAAGTAAGAAGATGATAACTTTTGTAACAGTCACCCCTGCCATCACCGCCTCTTTTTAACGATTTTACTTTTGATATACAATGATCTTCTATGCCATCTGAAAAATACGTCTGAGTCTGGTTACTAGATCTAGCTCAACAAATGACCCAGTTTCTCCACTTGATATTTCCAATGACGAATTGTTTTTTCTCTGTTTTCATTAGTACTCCACAAGAAGAATTCAGTTACTCTTAAGAATTTTATTCCTGTCAGAATTTAGTGGTACATAGACACTTAGAACGAAACCACATTAAGAATTATTCTTATTAGGGGATGGAAAAGTACCTAATCTTTGTGGCTGTAGTCTGTTTTTACCTTTAGCACTTTAGCACCTGAAATCAGAACACTAAAAACCTGAATGACACATTGCATGCAGCGTGAAAAGATGTTAAACAGTATCAAGACCACCTCTGAAATCTAAATAGACATTTTTCATTACAAGGTAGTTACTCATAACTAAACTTGAGATGCTGACACTAAGTCTTCCCTAACCATTTCCATTTATATGTCTTAGTGAAATGTGAGGCACCAGGAAAACAGCAATCCTGGGGTGCTCCCCCTCTGCAGTAGGGTTTCCTGACAGAAGGCACTTCCACCTCTCAAGTCTACTCTGTCAAACTAATTGTTACAACTTCTATTTCTTCCAAGGTATTTACATTCCCATCAGCACTCATTTCTCTGTCAAGAACAGTAAAATGTCATACCTGGAGATAGTTCAATGGAGCTGAAGTAAAGCAGGCCTGCAAGCTCTACAAATCAATCTCCATGTATAAGTTGCTTCATGCTTTTAAGAAACCTTTTCCCCAGAATTAATTTCTCCCTACTCTGATAGGCCTGACAATTCTGAAGTATCTGTTACCTCCTCTATGTAAAAAAATCTATCAAAACCAACCAGGAATTACATGTTATACTCTTTTTAATCCTTTTCTGATTTGGTGATGCCA
Source organism: Pachycephala philippinensis (assembly GCA_013397055.1). NCBI lineage: Eukaryota > Metazoa > Chordata > Aves > Passeriformes > Pachycephala > Pachycephala philippinensis. The sequence goes on from VWZT01005430.1 coordinate 277,935, forward strand.
AAAGTAAGTGCTTTTAAAAGAATTGAAATACAGGGGTTTAGGTCTGCAGGATGCATTAGGAACAAACAACAGGGCCTGATATTTTACTGCAGCAATTGTGATTAGTATGACTTAGTTCGTTGCACCCAAAGGCAGTTGCTTACAAGGCACAATATCTGATCTAGAATTTTCCTGTGACTATCACAAAAGAAACAGCAGTAAGCTTCAAAGTCAAAGTTACAGACAGGTGGAAGTTTATCCAGTGACTAATCCACTCACTAAAACTTAGTACTAGTGAGAATCACAAATAAATTTACATCAAGGTTGTTGTGTCCTTCTGAAACAGGGTTGAATATCATCACTGCTATTTTCATGTGTTACGGACAGAAATTTCAGCAGTGACATTGCGTTAGGTTTTGGGTGCCAATCTTGAACTGACTCAAATAAGGATGATTTACAGAGAAAGAGTACTCAGCACTTCACGAAAATCAAGTTCCTCACATTGTTTTAATTGCCAACCCCGAGTCTCTAGCCTCTCTTGACTAGGACACGTACAAACTTTATTTATGCAGTCTACAATTTAGCTGCAATATCACTGGCTCTGGGGTTTGATTATACTTTTGATGCAAATAGTAGTGGAATACGATGGGAAGGTTTCATCCTCCTTCCCCCACCACTGAGCTCCTTTAAGGCAAAGGATACTTTTAACATTGCAAGACCAGAGACATTTTACATCAGAAAAGAGTGCAGTGATCACTATCAGCATAATTTAATGGCTTCATCTGAAAATGGGTTTTTCAGAATTGATTTTATCCACCTGCAGTTAACTTCACATTGCACAATAACCAACATATAGAGAGCTGATAGTCATCACAAGTGGGTTTTAGTAATAAAATTAACAGAGGGAAAAACATGCTTTAATATTGCACAAAATTGTGTTATATTACTGCCATATACCTCACTGATTAAAAGTATTATAAACTTTTTTGTTGACTTTGTGAAACATTATATTCCAAGGACTTTTATGTACTTTGAACACATTTGTTTACAAATTATCTTGAAATGATATTGTTGAAATCCATATTGTAGGTTTACTTGCCTCAGGATGATAACAATCTACTTAGTGCTTAAATACAGAAATGCATAGGCATAACATGGATAGGCCCACTGAACTAATTTAGATAAAATGTAATGTAAAATAAATAATATCTGGGACTGTAAGCTCTGTGTCATCATCATTTTTTTACTATGAGGTAAAAATATTTGATGTAAAGCCTTGCAACAGGCTTATGAAAAAAAATAAACTACAGATACTCAAACCCTGTTACTCTGATGATCTTTGATACTGCTACCAATAAAACCCCCAGACCACCAAAAATAGACAAGAAGAAAGAAGACGGAAAAATCAGAATTCTCAACTTTGAAGGAGAGTTGATATAAAAAGCAAGAAATAAATATAATTCAGATTTACTTTTTATTAAGACCTTCAACTCCTACAACATGGTGACTGCCCAGACAAAGCAGAACTAGCCATATATATATATAACATTGATATTATTTATAGTCTATGAAGACCTGACCCAAAATTCCAACAGAATTAAAAATAATTCTGACAGCCCTTACCCAGTTGCTCATTTAAGATGTAGCAAAATAAACCTATAGATCCTTTTCCTTCTGTTCCTCTCTGCCCTTTGAGCACTGGTCTGTGTAAAAGTAGGAGATCACAAGTTTAACAGCCCACATACCATCATTCTTGACAAAACACCAAGCAAGGACATTAATGCTAATTAATCACTGTCACAAGCAGACCATGTGTCAGGACGTCCTATTTAAGGTCAGAAAATGAAGTCAGTAATTCCATACCTCAAATGTTAGACAAGATATGAAAAATGAGATTTTTCATTTGAAGATTAGCAGGTGCTGCTCCTATTTCAGAAGTTACTGTAAAGCATTTCCGTCTACTGATTGATTTCAAATACCTGCTGCTAGTATATGGCAATCCTTTGCAGGATCTGCAGATCTGTAAAATATTTTTATCAATGGACGGAGCATTAGTTTATTTCTTTCTCTGCCTTTTAAATTTCTTTTTGCTTAACTTTCTGATTAAATATTACTATGGTGCAAATTATGGAAGAGAAAATCAAAATTGTTTTAAAGCATGACTCAATTTTAGAGCAAAATATCAAAATGAACAGTGAGCTAGGGTCATATAAAGCACAGAATTCTCAAAGACTTCTAAGGCTGGATGCTGACCAAAGGTAACTTGCTGACCTAAGGCCTAACCAAGCACCACAGATCATATTCATCTGAATCATCAGCCACTGGTCCATTTAAGAAGAAATAGATAAAGTCAATGGATTTCATAACTTGATCTGTTTTGGCAAATCACATGTTTTAGATAATGTAAAGTTAACTTCCTCTGCTTTGATGGCATGCAATAGTAAAGGAAAAATTACTCTGAAAACTAAAGTCATGGATGTCTTCGGACGAAACTTAAATATTGTAACATCACAGAATGGCTTAGGAGGGACCTTAGAGATCATCTCATTCCAACTCCTCTGCCATGGGCAGGGACACCTTCCACTAGACCAGGCTGATCAGAGCCACATCCATCCTGGCCTTGAACACTTCCAGGGGTGGGGCAGCCACAAGTGTTACAAGATTCTAAGTATTGATAAGAGTCACATAGGAGTGTGTGTATGAAATAGGACCTGAGCGATACAGCAGAATCCTAAAATAACTTTTTCTGTTGTTATTGTCAGTGAAGTTGGTGTGGGTTTGATTAGCTTCCAAGAGCATAGTTTGCTTCTGTGTCTCAGATTATTGGATATGAAATCAAAAAATAGACTCCTTTAGGAGCTCAAAACAGAGAACAGTTTCTTGGAGCCTGTAAGGTTGCTCCTGTTTCTCAATCATAAGAAAACAGAATCATTCTGTGTTTTCATCTGTGAAATTATTCAGAATGCCCTTTTGCCCTTTCTGAATGAGTTTTTACATGACTGTAACTCAACTTTCTGTTGTTTAATGAAAGAAAAATTTTGGCCTTGAAGTTCTGCAAGAATATTCACCTGCATCCACCTCTCTCTCTGTCTACTGGTCTATAACAACTGAGTCAACTCCAAAGACCTTCAGCTCAGTCTTATTCTCCCAGTCTTTTACATCAGTTCTAGCTCTACATTTCCTCTGATTTGCAAGAAGCAAAAGCAGGACTACACATTACTCGAAAAATGGGAAGTCAAAAAGAAAAAACTAAAAAAGAGGAACATAGAAAAGCTTCATATGATAATGCAAGAGGTCAGTTGTCAGAAAGATCCTGCATTAGGAAAACAAATTCCAAGCATTTCAGCTGAAGAATACACATATATCCATTCTATGAGAACTTGCTTCAACATTCCCACATATTCAGGATTGATAAAATCAAGTGTCTTCTGTAGTTTTGAAATTATTCTGCCAGGAAGTGAGTGAAAACTTGGCTACATCTCATTTGGTCTTCAAAGCTCTCTCATCTATAGCTTACTTCCTTGGAAAATGCATGAACTGAGTTACAAAACTGGACAGGAGCAAGCATCCGCATTTTCCTCATATTTGCATACTGATGGCAATTTTTCAAAGATAAAATTATAAGCTGCTAGTACACTGTCAAAGTTCAAGCAATTTGTGTTTAGTACAAACATTTCTAACAGAGTTACATTGCTGTATTGAAAATAATTAAGTAGACAATGGACCATTTCTCATCCATTTAATAATGCTGTACAAGTATTATTAAATAATATATTTAATAGAGAGAGATATTTTACAGCCTGGGCACTGCTCTTTTTTTTGTTTTGTTTTGGTGGTTTCTCCATGCACATCACTGTTTCCATGGAACCACTGCTCATGGAGCATGGATGCCAACAGTGAAACCATACAAAAAATTACTTTTCAAAGAGAATATCATTCTCCTCTCAAATTTAAAGCAGAATGAATTTGTTGTGCAAATTCACAAAGCTGCTTTTCCTACGATTTTTAACTACCAAGAATACCCTGAAACCCACAAAATATTATATCACTTACTGTCACAATCAAGCAATCTGTACTTGTTTTAACAGGTACAGTAGACTTCTGTGCCAAATTTCTGCAGTCTCTGTATCATTTCCCATGTGTTCAGATTTTTTGACAAAGAAAACGTAATAAGAAATTTGTTCTTAGAAGATTTGCTAGAAGAGTTTCAAATAATCAGTTTTTTTCTTATGTTGTCAGAAGAGTCCCTGCATCTGCTGCATAAAGCAGAAAAAACCTTATGGCAGTTATTGAGATCTGCACTGATCCATGCAAAAATCATTTCTCCACTCATCCTAGAAAGTATAAACCCATCTCTTCTTAAGAGATCATGATCAATGCTATAATGACATGTGCAGGTATAGCTGGACTAGCTACAATGCCTAATCTAAAAACTTTGCAGATCATATTGACTCAATAAGTTAGAAGGCAAAATATGTATAATGAAAAGTATTTTCAGAAACTACCTAAATTTTGCTGTTCTGCATTTCACCAACAATTCAGTTCAATTTGATGCAAAGTTTGTAACTAAACTCAATGCCTGAAAAGTGTCTATCAAAAGGTGAGTGAATATTTTTCAGAATACGGGTCTTGAAAAACATTCTTTTGTTTTTGTTGAAATGAAAAATGGCCATCAGTATAGATTTTTTTTAAAAAAAGTCCTTCCAGAGCACTGATGGCTTACAGTATTTCATCTATTTTCTTTGTCTCACACGGGTCATGTTTTTCAATTTCTGAGCACTGTGTGTCAAGACAAGGTCTGAGGGAAGGACTTTAAATTCTAGCTGTAGAACTCTTTAATGATCATTATCTTCTTAAATTTAGCTGTCTTTCCTGAGCTCAACAAGGCCCTGTTTATCTTGCAAATTCCGCAATATGGCTTTGAAGCCCTGCCCAGCATTTTTTGTAGCAGCTCAGCCAAAGTACAAGCTCATCAAATCTGCTGATGGCTGGAGAACTTCCTCTACAAACACATCTGCTGCTGCGCCTGGCACTGGCTGAAAATTCCAAAAGGGCTCTGGTAAAAGCAGCTTCTAGGAGACATTTCATAGATTGGAAAAGATCATTGAATCCAGCTGTTAACCCAGCACTGCCAAGTTGACCATTAAAGTCCACTCAAGGCATCCTGGGCTGCAGTGATGCACACTGGTGGAGTTTGCAATCCTGAGGGACACAGGCTGGGCAAAGATTTAAGTCAGGACCCTGAATTTTAGGGAAGCAAACTTCCAGCTCTTAGATGAGTTAAGTCAAGAGAAGGCCTTGGGAGACTGCCTTCAGGGAGAAGGAGCAGAACTGAGCTGGCAGATCTTTAATGATACTTTCCATACAGCACAAGAAATCATGCAAGAAAGCCAAGAAACTAAAGGGCAAGAAGCAAATTCACAGCAGTGGAAGCAGGGACAGGTATCCTGGAAAGAGTATAGGGTTGTGCAGGGATGGGGTGAGGAAGGCCAAGGCACAGCTCGAGCCATTGGTCAGTGGCTCAATGTCCAGATGGGGACCAGGCACAAGTGGTGTCCCTCAGGGGTCTGTGTTGGGACCAGTGCTATTTAATGTCTTATCAATGACACAAGCTAGGGGATGGAGTGCAGCCTCAGCAAGCTGGGCACTGTCCACTCCCCCTCAGGGCACAGTCAGGCAGAGTGTGTGGGCAGCTACCTCCAGGCTCATTTAGGCATTCTGAACCACCAGGAGCTTAGAAAACCATTTCCATTTTGCCAGTCCACATACCAATTGCACTGCCTGGCTTTCCTTCTGTGTGGCCATTCCAGACAAAATGCTAACTGACATTATGGTACCATGATTAAGATGTAAGGCTTCTAATGCTGACTTTGTTTTTAGGTAATGTATGGGTTTTCATATAAAACTCTATTATTTATCTTTGTGGAACAGTATTTCCCATCAACTGATCTTCTCTGTGTAAACAGAAACTTGCCTTTAGATTATACACTTGAAAGACATGTTCACTGTGACAAGAGTTTGACTTGACCCTGCTGCTGATGTCAGGGGGAGGTTATATATAGCTAATAGCATTGCACAGCCAAGATACTAATTCAGGATTTGCTATAGATATTTGGTTTTAAAATTAAAATTATAAAGGCATATTCATACAGCCTGATCTTTCAAATAATTATACTCACGTGACCTTGTTTACAAGGAAGTGTGAGAACATTTATGATGCATTTAGAAAACTAAGCAAATGCTTAAATTATTTGAAGTCAAAGGGATATGAAAAGCATATTTTAACACTGAACCAAACATCAAATGGAAATGATGGAAATCAGTTAAATTCATAGCTGGACTACTCATGCATTCCTGTTTCAAACTTACAGGATAAACATTGGTACATACACTCCCTTCCCCAAGGTAAGACCCCTGCTTTACTGTTTCTATATAACCCTTGGTTATATTTTGACTACCATACTGTTATCATAATAAATAACAGCAAAACAGAGAGGAAGTGATAAAAACAACAAAAAAAAGGTCTCCTAATAGAACCGTTTATTGACTTCATTAATAGCCTAAACACTTAAAGGTTTTATATTACAAAGTGTGCAGCACTGAGACATCTACACATATTCTAATTAACAGCAATCACACACACTAATAGTATAACCTACTGCTTAAGTAAATGAACATCCTTGCCCCCTGCTGCCGTGAAGGGGCTGATAGGCATGCGCTTTATTGACAAAGTAAGCTAATTTACAGAGTGATTGTCCAAGAGGGAGCTGCTGTTTATTTGTAGAGTTTTTCCCACTGAACTTGCAGGGCAAACAACATGCTGAAATTGTTAATTAAAATATCAACAGCTAAATGTAAATACTATGGTCTCTGCAAGTACATTGACACAGGTTTACTTATTTAGAAAGAAATAGTCCCAGCAATTTTCTGTTTTAAAGAAATGCCATAAATCAAACAATGCTACTGCAGGGAAAGGAAGGGACCCTTCTCTCTGTTTCTCCAGTAACCACTGTCAGTGGTCGCATATCTTCAAGAGCTCACTGACTTACAGACCCATACAGGGTTTAATACCTCCTCACAGCTTGTTTGGAGATACCTTTCTGAAAAAATAATGAGCCAGGCTGCTCCTGGCAGAAGAGAAGTCTGAATCTAGAAACTTGATTGTATCAACTTTTGTGGAGTTTTCAACATGCAAGCCAAAGGCCCTCTGGAGTCCGCATTCTCTCTCTGAGCACTGACCTTTTTCTCTCAAGCTTAGTAGGTCACTGAACAAGAAATATCAAATAATATTTTACTGGTCAAAGCATCAAAAACTTCTACTTCATTCTGCAAAGTACGTGAGACTGTGTTTTGGAAATAATGTTTTAGGAAAGAAACTGGTTTGAAGAAGAAAAAAAACCACAGCCAATTATTAGAAATTTATTGATGAAATATCAAGTGAGCACACAGTACTCTCAAACGTTATAGGATATGCTTGACTCAAATGCCTTTGCTGAAGCTCATAATTAGTTTAAAAACTATGTACTGGAATACTGACTCAAACTTGTGTCCTTCCCTTTTTTCTGATAGATGTTTCCAATTATAGACTACTATTCACTTCTCCAGAGAGACAATGACCTGAACCAGCAGGGAACACTGAGAACAATGACAGCCTCCTCTTCCTAGTGTTCAATTTCTCAATTTAATAATTTCACACTTCTGAAATTATAAAAAAGAACTTTAAAATGTTGTGTCCTCACATCAACCTAAGTGTCTTGTCCTACCAAAGGTAATTTTTGCTGGTCAAAAACAACTTGAAGAAATGTTTCAGGGCAACCAAAACATATCTATGAACAAACAAATATTGTTCCGAAACCTCTACCCAAAACTAGCAATTACATTACCATCATTCAGGGAGACAATACTTTTTTTCTTCCATGTTACGTTCATGCTTATAAAGGAATAAAATTTGGTAGCTTTTATACAAATTTTTCAACAACACTTACTTTGTCACTTTAGAGCAAGTGTTGCTTTCTCTGTGCACTTTAATCTGTAAGAGCATGAAAGACAAATCTCACTTCATGTCGCTGCAACAAATCATGATAAGCTGAGGTGGTATTTCCAGAAAAGGGTCTTTAATATTGTTTTTGTGCCAATCCATCAGTCCAACCTTATTAGACTTCTAGAAAAGTGTAAAGCCTGTAAATCTGCAGCCCTAAATTGCAGATTACACAAGCCAAAGGGGGCACTGTGAGGAGCCTTAGATTAAATTTTCTTTTTCCTGATAAGCAGTGTATAACTGTAAGGAAGGAAAATAAGTATGCTACCCATAAGTGAGGATGCAGAAAATTATTAACCCCCATTTTACTGACATTTGTTTAAAATACTAGGAGATGAAAATGCTGAAAATTATTAAATAAGTATAAACCATTAAAAAAAACCAATAAGGCAATCCTCTCAGATTTTGTATACTAGCTATTACTGCTAAAGAAAGTGATTTGCAGTCATTGTAGATGATGCCTTGAAAATGCCAGTTCTGGGCTTGGGGGCAGCCAAAAAGAATGTCTGGAATTATTAAGAAACGAATTTGGAATGAACCCTAAAAGCATCATTACACTGCAGCGTAAATCCGTGATGGCTCTATCTCAGATACTGATCGCCATCTTAAATAAGATATTTAGAATGTGTGCCACAGATTTCACGGGAGGAAAGATGAAGTGACTAAAAGTTTTCATCTTGAAATAGATGACCTAAGGGAAATATGAAACAGGTCTACAAAATCACACACAGTAAACAGAACATAAAAAAAGGTTATTCACCATTCCTCATGAAATAGGAACTAGAAGAACGGCAAAGAAATGCTCACACAGCAAGTTTAAAATGGTAAAACATGCAATTCATATTTGAAATTGTAAAGGGAACTGCCACAGAATGTCATGGGGGACAAAATAAAAGTGGGTTAAAAAAGTGCTTATATGACTTCGTGATATATTGATAGCTATCAAACATGATGGTGTAAATTCAAATTCCAGCTCTGGAAGCTACGGATTACCAGAAGCCAGGTAAGTATAACACACAAAGCACCATTTCCTCCTCAATCTTGTTTCCCCAGGCGTCTGCTCCCATCCACCCACTGCGGGGAGAGTGGCTACAGAGCAAACTGAACCTTTAGTCTGAATCACTGCTGCCATTCTTACCTTCCTCTATAATTACATCTCAACACGCCCATTTAATTATTCTGTGACAATTTGAAGAGTCTAGGGCCTGGTATGTGATGCATTTGCAAATGAGCTCTGAAAGACGTCATTTAGCAGGGGGTGTTGTAAACAAATTTTTGCAAATTTTCATCTAATACTATTAACTTTTGGAGAAGGGAAAGTATGGATTTAATAAGCAGCACTTGATTGAAGCTGTCATGTTCACAGCTCTGTGAATTATTTCCATTCAGATTATGTACCCCTTCAAAGCATGAGCTAACTATCTAACTTCTAGGGAAAAAAAATTTAAAACCACAGCTGTATCTGGATGGGTTTGAGATTTAATGCAAGTTATTGCTCTAACTATGAAGTACAGATTCAATTCAAGAACTTCAATTTGCATCTAGTAACTAGTTTGTACAGTAACAGAATACTGTTTTTTACGTAATAAATTCCATGTTGATACGTTACATGAAGCAACTGCTGCATCTCAGACATTTTTTTCCCCATAGACTAGAAAGTCTTTTGGGGACATGCTCGATTTCCTAGTTCTTCAGTACTTAACAGATCAAGTGAACTCTATTTTGAAGACTTTTGCATGAGTAATGGAGAATGACATCTGAATTACAAATAGGTCTGCATTGTAATGGCACCAGTGTGCAGACAGAAGTGGAGTTCCAAGATTTGCACACTTAAGGAAAAGAAAAGGAAGTACTTTTTTTAATCACAAACTTTATTAATCACTTGTCACAGACGCGACCATTGCAGCTATTAATCACTCACATACAAGAGCACTCCTGTTGGTTTGCTAGCCCAAGTATAAATTATCATGTCAAAGATTAACCTATTTTCTTTCATTAATACTTTGTTTTATTTCCTTCCACTCCCCATTTTCTCTTGCAGAAAAGGCTTGAATTTGGACAACTGGAGTCTGAATGATTAATCATAGTGACAGAAGGTTGACCACAGGGTCAACAAACAATGAATAAAAACATAAGACATGGGTTCATTCCAGGTTATACTCATGTTTCACTTCAGAAGTGAGAGAACAGCAGGCTCTTTTCTTCAGAAATTACTGCCTAATAGTCAGAAGGCAACCTTAGCACAATGCCCGTGCTGTTATTTCCCCACAAAAAACCCAGAGCCATTTGTTATTAGAGTTGCTGTGTAGGCCACCCAGTCTGGTGGAACAACACGCTTCAGCAATTTCAGAGCACAGCTAAATGCTGACGTCTCCAGGGCTTTGACTACTGCAGACAGAGCCAGCAATCAAGCCACAGAAGCTTTCCCTGAAGTGTGATATAGGATCATAAATATAGCGTGATGGCTATTAAGCTCATAAGTTGTAGTCAGAAGATCTTATAATCAAAAGTCCTCAGGGCTGTACTGCTAAAAATAAAAGAACTGTGAAAGAAAACAAAATGTACAGAATTGGACATTACTGATTGAGGAATTGAGAGTCTTGTGATAACCTCTAACAATTCTTAGGGAAAAAAATGGATGCAAGTTACATTGCAATTGTGAAATGAATAGTTTTTTATAATATTTAAGTGAAAGCCATTTTTAATACATTAGTTACTGAGACCAAAGGTAGAATAGAGGCTTGTTCTGGTAAAAAGCACGTAACAAAAAGGTAACAAAACTATTCCCTCAGTGAAGTTTACAAGGAAGTCTTCATTTTGATGATCTTGAGAAAGTTTTCTTCTCTTGGACCAAGAGTCTAACAACAGTGATATTTTCAACCCAGTGGGAAAACTCCATCAAATGACTCCAAATCCCAGCAAGTTTTCAAGGTTTAATTTGCAAGAGTAAGGGTTCAAAGATGCTCAATCAAAATTCTCCAAGAGATGAAACTATGTAAAAACCTCTTTAACAGCTTTTATAAAAAAATGTGGTGACATTTCACTTTTTTTTTCCTTGCAGAAACTAAATGTGAAGAATCAACAGAAACCAAAAATCTTCACGTGAAAGCAAAAAGAATGGGCAAACACTCAGGAAGATGATACAGACTGCTTTGCTATGGCTTTCATATATAATCTACGCTGTGATGGACAAAATAGCTCCTTGGGACTTAGGACAGTTGTAAGCAGGGATCCTTTCTCCAAGTGACTGTTTTTTTCAAAAGATTTAACTCATTTGCATATTTAACTTTTCAGAGCTTTCTTAAAACAAGTGAGGAAACATTTGCCATTTTCAAAATTTAAACTAATCTTTGTAATAAATTTTTTAAAATCTGAAAAATTATTTGATTGGAAGCTTCAGATTATGATATTTTTATATCTTTTTTCTAGATACTGGAGTTGGCCCAGGATGTGGATAAAAAAAGATGCAAGGAGATAAACATCTCATTTTGTTAAAATCTTTTTAGAAATAAACACATTGTAAATTTGGAAATCAGCTAAACTCCTTAATGCAACATTATGCTAAGCAGAATGTTGGTACAAATGTTTTTACTCCGACTTTATTTCTCTAATGCTGCGATCAATGTTCAACTCTGCAGTGAAGACCAAAACCATATATCAAGTCTGTCAGTCTTTGAATGATACCTTCCTCCTGGGTAGCATTTTCTAGCTCTAAATCTCAAAGCACATGACAAATGTCAGCATTTCTATCTTAGAAGAGGGTGCCCAAATAACAAAGTTAGGAACCAAATCAAAGAGATCTGAATGTTCAACTGCATTTTATCCAGTACAGACCCTTTTCCCAATGATACCAGCCACGGACAACCTTGAATTGCAATTGGATTCACTCAGCAGCATTCCCAACAAAGGCTGGTACGCAAGGATGCCAATGGCGTAGTTTATCCTGGGTGCAATACTGACCATCAAATAAAACTACCAGCATTATCCATGTGCTCAAAGCAGTACATGGATTTCCTGGAATATGTGAGTTTATAAAGCTCATTTCTTTACGTGCCCACTGAAAACAGCAGCATTTCTTTAGGAGTTCATGGGCATGTCAATATTTTCATATTAAAAAACCCAAACAAAAAAGCTGGTAGTACTGCCACAACTCTACCAACAGAAGTCAGCTGTAATATAAAACACTAATTTAAATATATTTGATTACATAACAATTCAACACACACAACTATCTGACTGTGAAGATTTGTGTGACTGAACTTAATTTCAATCATCATCTTATTCTGAAGTGTTTTTCTAATCACTTCATTTTGCTTTGTTTTAGAACTCCTACAATTACCAGGAGTCTTTCCAAGGCGGCAATTTTTGCCAACCAGTTAAATGTAGGACTCAGGAAAGATCTCTATATACAATCTGTCTGATCTACCTTGTCACCTGAGAGGATGAACAGGATTTACCTCGGTCTGTAGGCATTAACTCTGTGAGCTTTAAAATCCAACCTGTTCTCAGAGTGATTGCCTGCCCAGCTGCACTGCATTACACTGAGTTCCTCTGAAATGCTGAGACTCCTGGTCACCCTGAGAGCTGTGCAAATAGGACTTTTTCTGGGTTCTGTAAAAGGTAGAGTTTCTTAGGTTTCTTTTAATTTGGTTGGGTTTTTATCATGGATAAAACCAAAATTATTTTCCCCACATTTCTGCTCAGCAAAATTGCCACGAAAGTATTTTGCCTTGGTAAAAAGTGGCTACTTTAATTCCAGATAAAATGCTTTTGTTGTCAAAGCTTTCCTTCTTTGCCATGAAATGCAAAGCTTTGATCTGCTGCATAATTACTCTGTGTTAATATTTAGTGTATTTCATAACTTATTGATAGATTAATGTTTCTGTGCAAAGCTGCAGTTCTTAAGCACATATCCAATGTGTTTCTATGTCACTGTTCAGCTTTTCCCAGGTTTAAAATAGAACTGCATGGTATTTAAGTGAATAATGGATAATTATTAGTCATTTGCCTATACTGTTTTGCACAGCAGTTGATTGGTGCATTTCATATATTTTTAGACATAAATAGAGAGTTTGGACCCCAGATGAAGAAATGGTGTTCACAAGAAAATATCACTATGGCCTCAAGAAGAAATTCTGAATAGTTCTGAACAAGCTCCATATAAATTTATTAACTGCGGTGAGATGAAATACATCAGATGAAAAATTCAACTTCAACCCTTAAAAAGCTCTCTTACAACTATTTTACCAAACCATTCATTGTAACGTTCCTATATTCCATTGATCTCTATGTGATATGGAACTTATCTCATTCCAGCAAGAGAGGGGATAGGTAACTATACATCAAACCACTTGTGAATGCCAGAGCAGTCACACAAGCTAAACCAAGAAAATTAAACCACTTTTAGTTGTCTTCTGTGAGGTTACAAGGTGAAGAGTATGAGCTATAACACAAAAGCTGCTCCCAGTGAGAGCTGATACCTGCACATCAAAATGTGTTCAAGCCTGTTCAAATTAAAAACTACAAGACCTGGAGGTTTACCTAGAAACACTAAAATAATTTTCAAGCCTTTTCTTGAAAATCAGCAGTGTTCCACTGGGAACATCAGTCTTTGGAAGACCTTCTGTCCTATATTAAGCCACAGGTGTAAACAAAATTTGAGGCTGCTTCAGGAGAAGCAGAAGCATTATATTACACAGGATGACATTAGTAATTCAGATGATAGCAAAAAATCCTAATTTATTCAGGAAATGACATTTTATTTACTGAGGCTCTGCAATTTGAAAATTTACAGAAGACACATCAATACAAATTTCTTGCTAAGAGAAGGTATAAGCATCTGACACGGCTGGCTGCTGCCAACAAACCACTTTCAGTATTCACACAGGGTTCTGCAAGCATCAACGTGTTTGAAAACAAGAGGGAAGTCCTCTATAATGAAATGCCCATTCATTTTTTATGTTACACTGTTCTGCCCATTCTTTCCTTCTCTCATATATCATACTTTTAACAACCCAAGTTTTTTGCCACTGCTCCATTAGCTTGGTATTCTTTTTCAAACTGTTGTCAACTTGTTATTTTTCAGCGGTTGACAACCTGCCCATAAAGTGCTGTACCTGGAGGAATATTGCTTGCCCGATTCCTACAGAGATTACATGGTAACAATTTTGCAATATATTATGGAACTATTAGAAATTCTGTATGAAATACAGTGAAAACAATAGACTTGTATTTTTATTGTTCTCCTGAATCAAGCCTGTCAGAAAACAACAGCAAATTTTCACTGAAAAATCTGGTTACATCAAAATAAAGACATATTGTAAGATCATTTCAAATTCATCATAAAAAGCTTGAAAAATACTAAAGAATCATCTAATACCTTAAAAAAATATTGAAGGTTCTTTTTTTCCATTTTTGATTCCACCATTATTTAACTATTCCATTACAAAGTAAAATTTAGAGAGGACAGAATGCTCTTTCATAGAAACAAAGACCTAGAGTTTTACAAATACTTTTTTTCCCCAAGAGTTGTTTTTTTTTTTAATTTCAATGTTCTTAAGTACTTTTTCTGTCCTATACTTATCCCTTTCCTAGCCTACATAGACGAAAATGAAGTCTTGATTCTCTGCAGCAAGAAAGGGAGACCCAGACACTCAGGAGTCTGAGCACCAGGACCCTCAGAGGCCTGATCCAAACCTTCCAAGCCAAGGATGAGCCGTGCATACACCTGGCTCTGCTCGTTCAAACCTTTCTGCTGTTGCCCAGTCCAGAACTCTGTTTCGTTTTTTTTGTTCTCTTTGCTGAATGGCAAAAGGAAAATAGTTTTCAAAACTCCACCAGAGTCCTCCATCAGCCCTGGATAACTGGCAGTGCACTTCCAGGGACACAGAGCAGAGGAGAGGCAGCTAAGCCACTGCCTGTGCTTTCTGCTCCACTTCTGCTATTTAAATACCACAACTCATCATCACACTCCGACAGGGTAACCCAGCTGGGAGATTTCAAGTGACTTACAAGGAAAAGATCATCTTTGTTTTGTGTAGTTTCTTTCTGAACAACACTGATTATGAGCCTTCTGGAAAAAGCCGATGGGAGTTTTTGCAATTTAGAAACTAACTAAAATAATAATAACGCTAAAAGTAATCTCTCAACTTTTTTGAGATAGTGGGAATAAATGACCTAGGCTGAGGGAAGAGGGCTGGTTTAGCCAGGAGAAGAGAAGGCTTTGGGAAGACTGGAGAGCCATCTGCCAGCCCCCACGGGGAGGTCAGAGCAGAGCCTGAGCCAGGCTCTGTACAGAGCTGCACCATGAGACAAGAGCTATAATATGAATCAGGGGAGATTCCAGCAGGACACAATAAAAGTGCTCACTGTGAAGGTAATAAAGCACTGGAGCAGGTTTAATGGCAAGGCTGTGCAATCCCTGTCCCTGAAGGTATTGCCAACTTGACAGAGTCCCGAGCAACCCAGTCTGAATCCAGCACTGACTTTGCTTTGAGCAGAACATGGGACTAGAGGCCTCATGAGGACATTCCAGCCTGGGGGGATCCATGGTTCTATGAGTTCTGCTATAATAGGAAGCAGGTGAACTTCTCCACACCTCAGAAAAACAAAACATGAAGAATTTTTTGTTTGCTTCTTAACTTACCAAAAATGCAGTCACTTCATCTCGAGCAAGAAGCGGCTGACATGACATGGACTGTTTGAAAGTTTCTACAGATATTTTGAAATGTCCTGAATTCTGAAGGAGGCGAGGCTTAAAACCAGATTTTCCATGGAGTAGCTTGCCTGACTGTTATCAGAACCTACCCCTTAGTTTTGAGCATCTTGGATTTCATTTTTTCTTAAGAAATAATTCTTCGCCCATCTACTTGTATGAAAAAAACTTGGGAAAGTAAAACTAATGGAATGACCTCTGCTGACTCCCACTTGTGGTTGAAGCCCTAATTAAGGGAATAGTACACAGAAACACACTATTCCCTTCTCTCACTATTTGAGCTCTGTTCATTTATAAAGAAAAAACACTTTATTGTCATGCCTACACACATTGTAAAATATGGTTCCAAAGATCTTACAAGCCCAGCAGAAGGAAGTCAACTGCTCTCACACTGCAGGAAACTAACAGACATCCTACATTATAACGCGAAAAGAGAGCGGGGTTTCTGCTTCAAATGAAAGGAATCAAACCCATGACTGCTGGTGAGGTGTGCATGTCTGCACGCACGACTACGCTATTCTTGTCTCTAAATAATAGCTGAAGAAATACAATTAAGTGTTGTGCTATAGTCACAGTTTCTGCTACTTCATCACGAGAGTGCTTTTTTAGTGAACATCTTCTGTTCTTCAGAGCCACAAAATATAACCATATGACCCTAGTCCTAGACTGAAGTGAAACATACAGGAAGATGATTGGCATTACAAGAAACTTTATTTTTTTGCTATGAACGAATCCTCTGTGGAAAAAGTTATTCTACATCAGTAGCATCGGAATAAGAAGATGAGAAAATACAGAAATGTATGAAGAAACTAGCCAGTACTTTTCTTAAAAATAAACAATAAGAAATTTGCTTAAAGAAAAAAAAAAAGAAACAAAAAGCAGGGTTCAAAACTCTGTGTGTTAGAGGACTCTGCTTACAGGAAGCCTGCTGGAGGTGAGAACTGACTGGTAGATGGGGCTGCAAGTTTAAGCACTTTAATACTGGGTTGTCAGAGGTGGAAAAAAAAGTACTGTGTCGCAATTTTCAGATGTCTAAATTTAGACAGTTTCTAAAGCTGCCAGTTATCATCCTGGTTTTTGATGCAGCATGCTGGATTCTGGGTTCTCAAATTTATCTCTACCGGTTTTCCATAAATGCTTTTAAAATAGAAGTTATCAGTGCATGAAGGACAGTGAATCCCACTGACTTCTAGTTACCTGGAAGTACAAGGCTGGGTAAGAATATATTTGGAACTTCCTCAAAATTCAGGAAGCAAGGAAGGAAGATATAAGTGAAATACATTTATGTTCTCAAAGACATCCACGGAGTCCCCCAGAGCAGGGAATTTACCTCTTGTAAATGCACTGCCCAACACTCCTGGGTGAGAGCAGAGTCTCTGATGTCACCGTTAATGTAAGCCAAGCATTCAGACAGCTGTGCTAACAAGCACATTAAAAAATAATTTCCCAGACTTCTCACTGAAATGTGCGAGTCCCAAGGAGTAAAAATGATTCAATTTGTAATGCAGACCAGTAATTACAACTCCAGTGGTTTACCACTCTAATAAATACAAAGTGCTAAGCAGTGCTAATCTGGATTTACTCATTCAATTTCTCCCTTCGCCCCAATCCACTGCAAACAAGTCTGAGATCAATACTAACAAAACTGTGGTATCAGGTTCAGTTCTGCTGATGTACTATTAAATCTTAATTTTCCTGGACATAAAATCCAACATAATTAGACATACTCTGGAGAAATTGTTTCATTTATTCCCTTACTGTCATTAGTATTGAGATCATGGGGGGAAAAAAAGAACAGTAACCTGCATAGCAGTGCAGCAAACAATTTACCATGGTTGCCTTCTAGCAATGTCATCTATTATTGTTTGAGACAGCTCAAGCCAGTTCATACCAGTTAAAACACTTCAGCCAACCTAAAAATTATACTCTTTCAGGGCTTTCAGTAGGAAAAAAAAATCCAAACAAAAATCAAAATATTTTTCAATTCAATAATTACAATGTGTCTTTTCCATATTGCTATATGGAACTATGTATTCTTTCATTGAAATTACTTTAATAAGCATTTATTATATAACACTAATCAGTAACCCTATTTTCCATTAATAACTCAAAAATAAAATAAAAATTGGTAATACAAAACCCACGAGTTGATATTACCCTTTTATTTTCTTGTGCTTATCATTGTAAATAACATGATTCAAATTTTCTAAATGCTTTGTATTATATCAGAGCATTGGAAATAATCCATTTGGAAAACAGTAAAAAAAAGATTTTGATTTATGTCAGAGTGGCTGCCCATTTTTCAGAAAAAAAAAAATGATAGAACTCTTCTAGTAAACCTAATAAAAGACTATTATGAATGACTGGTAGAACAAAAAGCTTGTTTTTCACGTTACAGTCAAAAGGCGTTATTAACCTGACAGTAAAAGATTTTAGTTCCTAATTTTTTCTATTATTTCTGACACCCAGAAGAAGTGCCCCTTTTGTGGGACAGCTGAAAAGCCCAAAGGTAAAACTTTCTTTCTTCAGAGGCTAAAGCAAAGTTTGGCCATCTTCATACCATAATTCAAAAAAAAAAATTAGACAGAGCCCACTTGACTAAAACTTTTTGCCCATTTTGTTTTGCTGCATATATATATATATACGCTCTAATATATATACATATATTTTTTTCAGCTTTTCCCTATTCCCTGTTCCTCCAAACACATGCACAGAAAATACCACCAAGAATTTACTCCTGATGAATTGTATGGTTTATGCACATGCAACCTGTAATATATAGACAATTCTTGGCCTTGATGAATCAATCTTTCCATTTTACGGAAACGAGAAGTTTCCAGTGCAGGTACGGGCTCAGAGGGAGAGGGGGAGAGAGGGAGTGAGGTTAGAGATGTAAATAGCTTGCCTTTATCCATCACCTCCTGTAAATTCCCCAGTAGTTCATAAGACTCCCCCAGGCCAACAGAGCAGAGAATTTTATGTTCTTGCTTCATTTTTTCTATTAAATGCAAATAAAACTATTGAACTTTCTTTGTATAAAGAAACCTAAATGTGTCAATATTTGAAGGAACATGGAAACAAAACTCTTATGGTTACCAGTAAAATAGACTTTAAAATACATCACACTGTACCAGTTGCGACAATAAAAAGTCCACCATTGTGACCAGACTTTAAAAGGAAAATTCCATAGGACCGAGGAGGGATGGAATACTCTACCCTGTGACAGCGAAATAAAGCTAAATGCAAGCACAACCCCACAGACTCACCAGACAAGATACCCAAAATCCTGCCCAAATCTGTACAAGGTGAGATAAAAGCAGCAGGTTACAGGGAAGCCCAAGATGGGCTGCAGACACCATCCTGGGCTGACCCACACTCCCAGCTGGCACACTTTGGCCCTCAGCCCCTCAGTGCTGCAGGGCAGGGTAAGGTCTGCGACCTGCTCAGTCATTAACACCCAACCACGTCCAGAAGCTTTGTTGTATCAAAGTCAACAGACTTTGGAGTGCCTCAGGACCAGAGGACTTTGATCAGCACAGACAGATGCAAAGCCCCATTATTCTAACAGCCTCCCTCATTAAATAAAATCAGTGTTTTGTCACTGGAAAGAATTCTGGTAACGATCAAGCAACTCTCCAGGCCTGTATTAGACAATGTTATGGTCAACCTTGCCCATCATATTTTGAATTATCCTAAATTTACCTAAACATACTGGTGTTAGGTGTTGTGACATAAATCATCTGCACTGTCTTATTTCTCAAATGATAGTGGCAGTTTTCAGAGTGAGTACATACTTGGAAGAACACAATCTATCAATTTACTGCTATGTAAAAGCATCAATTAACATAAGAAGAATAACATGGCAATATTAGGTGCTACAGTGGTAGAGATTTTTTCCTTGAAAATGGAGAACTGCTAGCAGTAACCACTTGTCTTTAGTCTATATAAGTAAATAAACTCAGAATCAAGTAAATTCATGATTTGCATGACAGTGGACTCAGAAAAAAAAAAAAAAAATCAATCACTCTCACGGGATTAAGTAGAGCTTCATGTTGACCAAGGTTGCTTACCTTTGAGAATAAACTATTTTCTAAAAGAGTCAATCTCAAAGACTTTGAACAAGCAAGTTGCTTTCAACTTAATGAAAGCAAGGTTTACATTTTATTGGATTTGTGTTTGCTGTCTAATGTGGTAACAATGAAGCATAGCTAAACATTTGAATGAAATTAAATAGAAGGCATCTTTGATTTGCAGAAAGTCAACCCAAGTGCAATTTTACTTTGAGGCAGAGGTATAATGCGAAGTGGATGCCCGCAGAACGGCTCTTTAAAAGTTTCATATTAGGGGTTTCTTTTGTTAACTGTAAGCTCCTACTTTTGAGCTTCTGGGTTATTCTTTTTTGAATGTATGACACAAAAATCACTGGGAGCGACAGCATTTCCCCACTGCCAGAATTCTTCCAAATGTTTGGAACACTAGAAATACTTCTGCTGAAAACAGCAAATGCCAAGTGTCAGTGATACTGCAATGCAGATCATATAATATATCATATCATATTGCCATGACACTCTAAATCCACGCGTAGATATTTACCTGTGCTTGCTAATATGCACCCATGTAAATTAAAAATGTGCACCAAGTATATCCTGAACCATTCATTTCATAGTTGATAAAATTTCAGTTTGTAAAACTGTTTTTTTTTTTTAATCTATTTGTAAACTTGAAGTCACATTACAGAACCTTCCTTCTTCACTTGAACCTTCTTGCAGGTGACAGTACAAACACAGAATATTCCACCTATTTTTCTCACCAGCCATCATGCACTGCTGTGTATCCAATGCTAAAAAAAGCATTTTACAGTAGCACTGCAGTTATAAACTGGACCTTTTCCCCCATTTCAAAACCAGCCATAAACATTTACTTGGAAAATTCAACCAAATCAGCTTGCCCACAATTCACACAGTAGCTCTAATGTCAGTGAAGCAACCTTCTCCTACATAAAATATTTTTTGAGTTTATATAACACATACTTAAGATATTCAAATTCCTCTTGAAAACTAAGTTGAGCAAACCAGCAGACATTGACTTCAGTGAACACAGCCTGCATTATACACAGGCATTGCACATGGTCTTGCAGTCACATACAGACTGCCGACCTCCTGTCTGGAACAGGGAGGCTCAGGGTGTTTGATTTTGTTAGGACACTGCACGATGATGACAGTAGGAAACTGATAAAGAGTCTTTAACTTGAAGGCGAACAAGTAAATAGCCCAATAATGATTCCATATTTATTTAACAGCATAGGTACTTTTACTAGCCAGACACTGTCTTCAGAGAAATCCTTAGAGGGTTTCTAAATCTTCTTCAATTCATCAGTCTTTATCATCCTAACAAAACCATATTTGATTCATCTCAGATGTTAACCAGGCCAAATCTGATTCATTCACAAACAGCTGGTGCTTCCATGCTTTTCCATTTTCTTTCAGTGATCATATGTCCTGGTGGGAATAATGTCTTAGCCAGATTTCTGGAATAAATAAAATCTTTCTCTCGCTCATGCATATTCAAAATTTGTATTTCTGTGTGAAAATAGTACTTGGATTCATGCACATCAATTTTCTCAGACTCAGGCTTCGAACTGAGCTATTTTCTAGAATTTATGCTAATGGCCTGTAGATGCTGGCAAAGCTTCGTTGCTGTCCAGCCCATCTCCAGCCTCACTGTAGTAAAAATCCAAACAATGTACTCCGTCCAGTTGTCACAAGGATACAAGGATGGAGCAAGGAATCAGAAAACGGGAACTGACTCTTTAATCTCTGGTGGAGGAAAACTACCATCTTCTTATATTTGCACAACAGATTGACCAAGGATGAGCAAAAGTCTCTACATTGTAAAATAGTATAAATTTAAAAAGTGATCTCTTTATTTCTGCTTCCAGTTTAGAATTATTGTAATTATGGAATCTAGAAGAGCAGAAAAAAAAATCTTTTGTTTGAGGAAGCCATGATTTGTTCTAAAACAGAACAGTGAAAAGCCATTACAGCCAGCCAGACTCTACTTTCTCTAGTGCTGTAATTGAGAGCTAAGATCCTTAACCCAGGTCTGCAAGGCAAATGGTCCTTAGTCATCAATGTGATTTGGAATGATGGATTTTTAAATATTCACCACTATGAGTAACTAAGGCTTTAATCCATATTAACAAGTCATTTGGTGCAATCAATTGTGGCAGCAGCTAGTAGCTGAGGTTCCTGCATATGCACTGTATGTACTTCCCATGTGCTCTTCTGGGATACATTCAGCCTTGTATCCTGCTACCATCCCTGAATAAACATCTGAGAAGTACCCAAAGGGCCAGTTATTTGTTTGGACTTTTCTTTTATGGGGTGGGATGCATTTTGTGCCCCCATGCAAAGAATTTTCAGAATTTGTTTCCTTTGAAAAAAACCTACTTTACACTTCTAAACACTTTCTGGATGTGGAGCAGTGAGTGGGGTCAAGGTGGCACAAATGAGAGCAGTCAGGGCACACACGCAAATGCTGCTGCTGTTCAGAACTAACACACATGCGCTGATGAAGACAACTTCTATCCAAGTTCTCTGCCAAATAAATAACAGCTAAAAAAAGGCAGGAAATATATGTGAAATTGTCGATAAGAAAGAAAGAGAAGCTGGCGAAGGAGGTGCAGCCAAGGGGACACAGCCTGGGCAGCACAGATGCAGGGAGACAGGAGAGCAATGAGAGGGAGCAGAACACAGCAGAGGTTCAACACCTGGGTGTGAAATGGGCTGCTCTTTTAACAACTGGTTCCACATTGAACTATACTGAAATAACTCCAGCTGTATCATGAAAGTTAACTTATATCCATTAAATATAATTATATGAAACCACAATTCTCTAAAGTACATTTTTGAAAATACCTTTTGAAAATAAGCTTCCAGTCAATTCTCTTTAAATGGGTAAGAGTTATTTAAAAAAAACCCCACAAAATATTTGCTTTAGTATCAGCCAAACCACTGTTACTCCAAAGGTTGTTTGTGTAAATTTAAGCTTGAAATCACAACTTGGAAATTATTTAAAATCCTGTGAAAAGAGTGTTGTTCCTAATTCCATTCATCTGTATTCACGCTTATGAACATAAATCAGGACTAGGAGAATGAGCACTAGTTCAGTTTTTAATACTTTTTTCACCCTTGATGAACAAATGAGCTTCAATAGGCCACAATCGATTTAAATGTTACACTATATCTACAGCCAGGTATTTGTCTTCACTTACTTTTTTTTTGTTTTTGAACTAACTAAATCATGTGGATGAATGCATTTTTAATATGTCTAAGGATAAACTAACATAAAGGTTTTGAGACCTGTGACAGCGGTGCCACATATGAAAATCGAGAAGATATAAAACATACTGGCTCAAAAGAGAGTTTCATTTCTTTACAAGAAACCTCCAAAAGCAAATCCTCCCTCAGTTGCTTTGCAACATGATACAATAGTTGCCAATTCCAACTTCAACAGCATGGTACTCCGCAAACCCCCATCATTATACAGTGTAGCTGTGCTGCAGTGCTCCTCTGTCTCTATTTCCATGTGTTATAAAGACAGGTATGCAGACAGGGAACTGGTCTTGGAAATACCCTCTGAAGTTTCTGATTAGCTTCTGGGTATTATTTCACAGAAGTACCTGAACTAAACTGACGGTAGTGAGCAGGAACAATGCAAATATCCGAGTTTGCAGGTAGGGTACCTGTGTGTGCATGACACTCTGCTGGCTGGTTTCCTGCAGAACAGCGTGGTGCAGCGTTCTGACACTGCACAGCAGCGAGGCAGTACCTCCTTGAGAGAAACAGCAAACTCACAACAAATGCAAGGGCTGAAGCAGAAAATATTGCCATAAATTCTGAATATCATTAGGCATGAGACACACAAAAATCTTGGCTCAGAAAGGCATACATAGAGGCATTTTGAAAATTTTAGATGCAATAATGAGACTGTACTCCTTTAAATTTAATTCCTTTAAGTTTCAAAGGCTGACAGCTCTGGAGATTTTTCTTTTTTTCTCCTTTTGCTGGTAGTGCTTACAATTGGTACTAGGCTTTGTACATAAAAATGAATTAAAAACTGCAGTAGGGCAATGCATCCAGATAGAAAAGCAATAAATATATGCTACAATCCCTAACAAGGGATAGGGATCCCTGTCCTCCAGGCAGAGGTAAACTTACCTCAGTAAAGCATTACTATATTTCACATCTACAAAGGGCTGTTCAGTCCATCCTGAGAATTTGTCTCTATTTTCACATGCCCTGCACGTATGTAACAGCTGCCAGGATGTAGTTTGCGTCAGGTTAATGGATCAGACTTTGACTTTACATTTTTGTGTCCAAGAGTGAGTAAATAAAGCAGCAGGTCATTCAGCTTTCAAAGATGGTAGCCAAATACGACTTGAATTTCACTACCAGTGTTCATTCAAAATTACTTTTCATTTTTGCTCAAATGCTCCAGTACCAGCTTGTATGAAGTGACCAAACCAACGTCTTTCATGCCCATCCATCTGGATCCATTTCCGAAGGCTCCATAAGGTGAAGCATCATGACAGAGCTCCTTGTTATGATCAGTCAAAACACCTCTTCAGGAAAGAGTTCTGTCATGATTTAAAATGTCTTTCAGAGGTTTTACTGTCGCAATGACTATAACTCACTTGTTTGCATATGCCTTCTCTGTTGCTCATCAGTTTAGTCATTAACCTTCCTAATTTCAGGTGGTGTCACCATGAATTCCAAATATTTGAGCAAGCAGTATAATTGTCCTTATGCTGCAAGATCATGCTGCACTCTTCACTATACATACAATGACCCCACATGGACTGGATTCTTACTACTATTTTATTTGCAATATTCCACTGTTACGTTATTCAATTTCATATTTTATTTTGATAATTGGTAGTGCAAAAGCTGAAGGGCAAATCTGATTTCAGCACAGAACAGAAAAAGCAGTGTGGTAATTACACCAGACATTAGGCATATTTATAATATTTAGCAGTGGTAGTTCAGACTAAGATCATTTCTGTCCTTTGGAATGACCCATACAACATAATTCAGAGTTCATGTACAAGATGAAATTATGTTTATTTTATACTATTATTTCAAAATGTAATAAATTAATAGTGCACTAAGTTAATGCATGCTGATACTCATTTGGGCACATCTGTAGCATGTGCTGTTCCCACCAGTTCTCACTGGGCTTTGTGTCTCTCTAGAACAACTGTGCACATATTCATGTACGTCGCTCTCCTGCTCTAAGGTCACGTTGCAGGGCATTGCTTCTTTCTGGCACTTATCCCCACGCTCAGTAGGTGGTGTTCTTGGTAGTAATAATTACAAATTGAACATGGTATTTATTTCAGTCAGATAACAAGGTGGATGCCTGTCGCAGTCTGCGACAAGTA
>VWZT01005468.1:0-38872 GCA_013397055.1 Pachycephala philippinensis
GTTTGGTTTTGAGTTTTTTTGTTATTATGGAATTTGTTTGGTATTTTTATTTTTGATTGCATGCGAGTGTGAAATGGTTTTCTCTCCCTTTTTCTTCTCCTCTCTCTTTTTTGCTTTTTTCCTGTCATCTTTCTGGGCCTCAGATATATTGGCATGACATGTCAAAGTGCAGTGTGTGCACGCTTTGTATCTTCTTTCTTTCTTTCTCATATCCGCTTCTATCACATTTGTTGGTGTGTGGTTGATTTATTTTGATTTTTTTATTTTTATTTATTTTCTTCTTATATTTTGGTTATGGGTTAGTTTGTAAATTTCTTTTTTTTCTTTTTTTTTTTTTTTCTTTTTTGTTTGTGGGTGGTGGGTGTGTGTCTCTCCAGGTACATGGCATGCACATCCATAATGTATTGAAAGTGAGTTCCCTCTCCCCCTATCCCTGAATGCATGATTGTCAGTGTGCCGTGAGCAAAAGAAACTTAAAAAATAAAAAATACCAACCTCGTCTTCATTAGTGTTCTTTTTTTTTTTTACTAACAACCATAACTAACTGTAATCATTAAAATAAATTCTAATTAATCATAAAATCAGCTAATACAAGAAATGTCTTTCAAGGACAGTTATATTTTCTGGCCTGAATAGATGGAAGGCATCTGGATGGATAGGCTGCTGGGTAAGCCTGAGAGTGCTGATGCACCAGAAAGGGGAGAAGCAGATGCTGAAGCATTTCTGTGGGAAAATCAGACCAGAAAATAGAGCTTGACTGAACTAAAAAAAATGCATACCAAATCTCAACAAAATCCTTAATAAAACTGGCATAAAATTATAGGGGAGGTAAGTTGTTCTGTTCAGGATTGTAAGGTCATTGCTGGGATTTTCTTTGTCCATTGTGTCCCTCAAACAGGTGACAATCTCTGTGGATGGCATCCTTACCACCACGGGCTACACACAGGAGGACTACACCATGCTGGGCTCGGATGACTTCTTTTACGTGGGAGGGAGCCCCAGTACTGCTGATTTACCTGGGTCTCCAGTAAGCAATAACTTCATGGGCTGCCTCAAAGAGGTAACTAATTCAAATTAATTCTTCTCTCTGTGCTTTTGATTTAAAGTCATCACTCTTTCCTGCCTCACACAATCAATTATTTCCCTGATGCTTAATTTTATACTGATATCTGGAACAGCTCTGTAAAGATAAACTTGTCATTCATCTGGACAGAAGGCTGGAAGACTCATGAGCTTAAGGGCAGAATCATACTTCTAGTGCTTGGATTACAGAAAAAATGCTCGTGGCAGTAGGAGAGGTGTCTTCTGTAAGCTGTTAGCCCTCCAGAAGGAAGCATTACTATCTTCTAGGCACTTAAAAATAGCCGTTACAAAAAGACAAATGGCCTTTGATTGCTAAGTAGCATTTTGAAATGAAAAAATCATAATCAGAAACTTATTTCGGATACTTTTTGAGGTCCTGGATTTCACCTGGGAGTACAGTTAGATCTAAATTTTCCAGGAAGACACAGGAATAGAACAAAACAGAAAAATGGAAGTTAGAGGTAGCATAAAAAGCAGCATGAGGGTGTAATGGAGGTGTGGCAATCATGTGGTGTGTGGACATGAAGTGTACCATGTGTTATGATACGATTATTGAGAGATGCCTCTCCCCAGCTTAAAGTGCAAACAAAACCATATGCTGAAGTCAATAGTATGGATTTTATTGAACAATAAAATGGGAGGTAGAGGGGTAGAAGTAGAAAAGAGAGAAAAGAGAGAGATAGATTAAGCAGAAGATAGTCACCACCTGTGCACTGGTCCTTCTTCACCCTGGGATTCTCAGTGGTGGGGGCCCTGAGGTCACTCAAAACTTTTCACTATTTATATATCTTTGCAGACAAAGGAATTAATGCTCATTGGCTACACACTTCTTTTATTCTGTTGGTTAAATGATTCCCTCGCTTCTAATGCTAATTAGTCCTATGCTCAATCTTTCTGGTTTTTTAGTTAGTGGGTTTCTGGAGTTGGTGGGTTGTGAGTTGGTGGTTACAATCTCCCCCTGATGGAATGACCTTTTACCCAGTCCAAGCTGATTCAGCTTTCCTTGTGGCCCATAAATTCTGCATTCTTTGTGTCCAGTATGAGTTATACAATCTCGTCTCACAGCTTTGTTTACCTCCCCCTAGGCCTGAGATAACACTTGGACAATAGATCAAGTTCTGGGTCATGGTGACTTACTTTACAGTCCAAGTTCCCAGTATCCATGGAAGCATATTTGGGGAAGGGATTGGGAGGTGGGGGGTTGCCTCAGTGGTCATAGATGCCATCTGTCCCATAACTTGGGGTGATCTTTGTTTGACTGGTGATATGTATAGGAGAAGTTGCTTCTTTACAAGGTTTGCCACAGTGGGAAGTTTTGTCTGGATGCATTACCCAGGATGTGCTGACCAGATCTCACCTCTGCCTGGAGTTAGCACCATACTCTCACTCCATTCTGTGCTCATCTCATGGCAAAGTCGTTCTGTGGCCTTAACAGTGTTTGAGCCAGGCAGCTGTGATCTTTAAGTCCTTACACTCTGTTGCTAAGTCTGTGCACTTGAGTGGCTGCATTGGTCAGGAAGAGCTAGCTGGTTCTGAAAACTGTGTTGTCTTACTCTGGGTGGCTGCACTTGTCACATAGTTAATCCACAGCTTTGAGAAAATTCACACATGGGTAATAGAGATTGGACTGCCTGGCTAGCAGCAGGAGCCCGAATAGTGATCCTTGGGAAAAAAAAACCCAAAAACAAAACCGTTCAAAGAAGATGAGTTCAGTCCAAATCCCAAACTTAGTTTTGGTGCTGCCTTGAAGTCATCTTTTGTCTTCTTTCTTCTCTCTTCTAATGTAATTTGTGATTATCACTCTGATTAATGGGGATACAAATATTGATGTATCCACAAAGTGGTATAAAAAGCTTACTGAAAAACAAGCTTAAGTTTTCTGTCAGTCAGCTTCCTAGGTAGCCTGGAATAAGAGTTTCTTGCAAGAGTTTTCTCCTTAAGGTTGTGAGCTGCAGTAATGCTGTTTATCATAGGGTGTGGCTGGGCGGATATAATTTTATTTGCAACTCAGACGGTTGTCACAATTTCCTCTTTGTATAAACATTTAATATTAGAGGGAAGGTGGAGCTGAGATTTCATATAGGAGTCATGGAAGCAGCAATGCTGAGCTAGATGTTGTTCTGTGGCTGTAACTGCCTTGACAAGTCATCATCCTACTGATGCTCGACTCATGGTGTCAGGGTTTGTATGTTATGTGCCAGGCTTCTGATGTGAGGAAGAGTTGTCAGAGTCTGAAGCTTCTCTCCTGCCTGACCTCTGGATTAAAGGGGTGTACATATGCTAGAGAAGAGTGTATGAACATCTTATATAGGGAATGAAACTTCGCTGCTTAAATACAAACTGTCGTACAGAGATCAAATCCTTCTGGTTACATCCATAGAGCTTTGGGCCTGATTTTCCTAGGCACTGAGCATCCCAGTTTGATTGAAATCAGGAGCGGATACAGCTTCTTAGTGTCTCTTTAAATCAGGATCTTAATTTTATTTATGGATGCTATGAACATAACACTTAGCAGAGGCGATTTTTATGTGTGCTCTAAGTCAAACCAATGGAGCAAAAAAAGCAGTGACAAGAAAATCTTCAGCAGCTTTATTATTTATATAATCATTTGTATTCTATTAGCTTGCACAATGTGCTAAGAGCCACCAACATAGTCGTCCCAAGCTCATAATGCTCTGTGAGAAGAAAAACCCAAGCAACCACTTAAGAATGAGAGGAAGAAAACAGATAATCAGAATGTGCTTTGTAATTTTCACTTGACTAGGCAATGACAGGAGATGGGTATGAGCAGATGTCTTGACTTGCTGGCTGCTTCAGAGCTATAGTCTGCTTAAAAGCAACCCACTTATAGTAGTGGTCCAGGAATGCTTTCAGCCAGCTTTGATCCTGGAGGAGGCAGAACTGGGTTAGTGCAGTGCTTACGTGCTTACAACGTGTCTGGTTCCAGAACCAGCTGTGGAGAACTTTACTTGGCTTTCTGCATAGCTTGTCAGCATATTTCATAAATCAGTCCCTATAGCTTATGTTTTAAGCTTACATTTTTTCCCCTGTGGCCAAAAAGGATGCTCAGTCTCTCATTAGTCAGTACTGGAGGAGCTTGGGTTGTTAACAAAAATATTCTAAGCTAAGAAAGTTAGATGAAGGGGTAGGATAGACTAATAGCAAATATTGTTCCTTTCAGTTTATGCTTTCTAGCAGAGCAAAGCTCCTCTTTCACAGTAAAGTCCTAGCTATATAATTGCCTGTTACCAGAGACACAGCACACCCCTGAGTGGATCGTGCTGTTTGTAATGGTAGAGAACATCCTGCCAAGCCCGGGACCGACCTCTTGAAGGTGTTAAAGCAGAATGATCTATTCCTGCTCTTCTGCATTCATTCAAGACTGCCTCTAGGGATGTGTCACTTTCCTAGGAAGGCAAAGAGATTTATGCAGACTTTGAGGTGAAACTTTGAGCCTTTCCCCTGTAATCTCTTGTGT
Organism: Pachycephala philippinensis; assembly: GCA_013397055.1. Lineage (NCBI taxonomy): Eukaryota > Metazoa > Chordata > Aves > Passeriformes > Pachycephala > Pachycephala philippinensis. Next base: position 4,562 of record VWZT01005468.1, read on the forward strand.
TTCATCTAGACTGCATCAGTCTGAGAACACACCAAGCAATTTGCTCATGTCAGGGCTAAGAGGGCTCCTTGAGTGGAGCATTGCCTTCCCACTTCCTCTGAGATGACATGCAGGTGCTGAAGTACCAGGGGGCAGAGTGCCTAATGACCATCTCTGCTCCTTCGCAGCAGGAAGGGACCTCTCCACTCAGCAGGGGCTGGTGGGAGGAGGAGGGGCAGCTCTGGCAGGGTAGATACTTCATGTGAGCAGAGTGTAAGCCTTGACTAGAAGGAATTGGAGTGTAAAAGAACGTGTTCCTGACAAGGAACTATAGTTTCAGGGCTCCTCTGCTGTAGTATCTATATAGTATTTCCTAAAATTAATCTAAATATCTAATTATCTAGATAATGTTTTCTTTAGGTCAGATAATTTCTGACCTAATGGTACCTCCTTTCACCATCCTCGTGAACAGATCCTCATGTCTCTTCTTTCCCTTGTGGCTACAGGTTTTGACTGAACAGGTTCCACTAAGTTGCTAGCAGTAATATACCTAAATCATAAATACAAATATTTAATATGTAGTTCAGGTTGGGACTTTTCCTCTATTTTCATCGGAATTAAAGATTTCCCTATGTGTGGTAAACCATGTTTGTTTTGCATTTCTCCATAGCCATCCTGGCAGTGTTGCAGCATACCTGACACTGTAATGAGGGAACAAGACTGGAAAATAGTAATACAGAATATGCAAATAGGGTAGTACAGACATGAAATATGGACATGGCATTGTAGTTGCATAGAATCTAAGGCTTTTTGGACCTTCATTCTTAAGATGAATCATCCTAGGGGAAATCTGGTGTATTTCCTATCATGGATGAAACCAGATATAGAGATGGGGATAGGAGAAGATACAGGAACACATCTTGAGACAATTGAGCAGAAATAATTTTAATGGGTGTCAGGGAAGGTGTGACAGTGCTTTAACAGATGGTGATTGTTAAACAGGGAGAAGCACTGACTGAAGGTGGAAAGGGAAAAGGATCTATAAATGGGTTTAATGACATTTGTATGGCCAGAAAGAGTTAGTACAAGAAAGGTAACAAGAAACAGCTGTGTTTTGCATGTAATGAAGGGCTTCAGGGAGGAGTTTCCAGTAGTCAAAGATGGAGATGGAAAGTGGCAGGGTGGGAAATTGAGCTGTGTGGGCAAAGAGGGGAAAATGGTATTTCAATATCCAATTCCTAGGGAAAGGAGGGAATCAGAATATTTCCTGGGATTAGGGAGCCAGCCATTCAGATTTGATTTACTTGGAGCAGAACTTAAATGGTACAGATGGAGGTGCTTTAGAAGAGCCTAAGGTGGTCCCTAGAGAATGGATATTCATGAGAGAATTTATGAAATTTTCACATTTTTCTATCAATGCTTTACTAAAATCTCAATTCTGAAAAATGTTGATTGGTACTAACAGCTTGATGGAAGCAGTGAGGCTTGCATATGGGTGGAATATGGCAGAAATTATTACAGGGGTCAGGCACCATCTGGCTGTGATGGGAGAAAGCTGTGAAAGCTTAGATCATTTCTGTCTGCAATTTAACTTCTAGGAGCCAGATTTCAAAATGGTTCATGAGTGTGCCCAGTTGCTGCATGTAAATCTCGGATGCTATCTGCAAGCCAGGTCTTTTTCAGGACTATTTGATGTGTAGTGATGATGTGGTTTCTGTTTGGGGTTGAGTTTTTCTGACTGGAGTGTCACACTTGGGAGGAGGCTAAAGATGCCCATGGAAGGCAGCCTAAAATTGGAGGCAGAGAAAAACAGGGAAACAGGCAGACAGAGGAAGTTGTAGTTGTAAGAGTCCCTCCCTGAGCCCAAAAGCTTTTGGGTGCCCAAGGTCGCCTTCCACAGCAGTGATTTAACAGAGCCCCAGGAATGTGTAAGAGGAGAGTCAGGAATCAACACTGTGGGGATTGCTCTGAGGAACAGTGGGGGAAGTTACCACGTGAATGGCACTAATTGCCCACACATCTTAATCCAATACTGCTGCTCCAGCTGTCCTATTGTGTTTGGGCCTGTCTGCTTCCTATCTGTATTATTTAATTAATTTAACATTTGAAAAAGAAAAGGGAGAGGCTAGTGGCACTATGTAGAAGCAGACAAAGCATGGCCAAGGGTTGAGTATGATTCCACTCCTCAAAATATTACTTGTTCTTAATCTTGGTCTCTGCCAGAGCATTCCAAATAGACGGGATGATGTTTATGACCTTGATTCCTAAGATTCCATATCCAGAGATCCGTAAAGTTTTTGGTTGCATCTCACTCTTAAACTTCCAATTGCATTGCTGCTGCTGTGGTGGATCAGTCTCCTGTTGCAGCTGTACACGGTGTGTCTTGAGACTCAAGAATGTCAGTCATTTTCTCTGTGCATCTGCACAGCATCCAACACAAGGCCACGTTTTTGAGTGCCAGTGTTGTAGCAACATAAAACAGTGGAGATGCAGGCCAGCATTTTGAGTAGCTGCTGATGACATTCTTAAGCTAATAAGAAGAAAACCCAATTATTTCTGAAAAGATTTAATTTGGAGGTGGGAACAGGGGCATTTGGAAATTGAGAGCAATATGATAGGAGGCAAGATGCAGAGACAATTCTGAGTAGGCCAATACATGGGGAAGGAAATATGACAGTGTTTTCTCATTGGGTAAGGCTTAGGTCCTGGGCTGGTTTGCATTTGGTATTTCTGTATTAGCTCAGAGTCAGAAGGGATATATGGTTGGTCAATTGAACATTTCCCAGGTTACCATCTTGCTGCCAGCACATATTGGATGCTTGGGCAAAAATCCTGAAAGACTTTGTGGTACACAGTGAAGAATAGCTTTTGCTTTCATGTATGAGTATGGGAAATGACATGAAGCCAAGGTGAGCAAGAGGCACTCTGAACCGAGCAGCTGAAAGCTGAAATACCTGTCTCTGGACTTTGAAAGCACTGAAAAAGAAGCAACATTTTGAGAAGGATTATTTAAAACCAAACTTTTAAATCTTGCTAGTGGAACTTATGCTGCCCTGCCAGACCTCTGCCGTGCTGCCAGAAGGAGTGACATGTGCTTCCCTTGTTTTGCTTGCTTATAGGTTTTGCATATGAGCACCATCCTATATCCATAAAAGATTGGATGTGCTAGCCTCTTTTCACAGGAGTAACTACTAGAGTGAAAGAGGAGAAAATGTATAACACTATTTCTGTCAAACCAGGCATAAGTTAAGTAACTGTGGTTCATGGTCTGAATGCTAACATTTAGCAGAGTGATGAATTTCGTCCTCTCTGGAGAAGAATCAGCTGATTCTTCTAGTAGCATTCTTAGGGAATCATTTGGCAAGGGTGGGAGAAAAGGAGAATGTGTTTGTCAGTCTTCCCAACACAGAAAGTCTGTGCTGGTACTGTGACCCAGAAAGAAAGGAAGAGGATACAGATTTCTAGGCAGTATCCATGAGTTGTGGGAGATGAAAGGTCAGAGGTAAGCATACACAGAGGAAAGCATCCCATGGTACAGTAACACAGTGTCAACTTTTGACTGTTAATTCATCTGAAGGAGTCAAGGCATTGAGGAACAAACCTAGCCATCCCTGTAGTGTTGAAGCTTTTCCTATTTAATACTATAATAATAGCTGATAGGACCCTTCAGACAAAGAGTTCAGTAGGTAATTTTATCAAAGCGACCTTAGAGATTTTGTCTTCTTTCAAACCATCAGTTAAAATACAGTACCAAAGGGAGTAAATGTCATTATCCTCTTCCTTCAAATGCAACTGAGGCACAGGTATGATGTGTCTTGGTCAACATCTTATCTACATTGGTAGAACCATAGATAAGAGGGAAATCCTACTTATCACTCTTTTTGTTCCTCTTCCACCTGGCAGGGATAGCCCATGTCTTCCGCAGAGTCACAACTCATTGATGTTCTTACTGGGGAATACTAGCAGTTGTTACGTCAAAAGTTTATCTTAATTTGGCAGCTGAGTGGGTACGAAATGCCTGCCTACTTGCTCTTAAGAGTCAACTCAGGTAAGGAAATGAAGGAGAAGTCCAGAACAGACCCTTCTTCCAAGCAATCTAAGTTGAGGCTGTGGAATGTTCAAATGCAGATCAGTCCTGAAAAACAATTGGTGTTGCAGCTAATTTTTGAAAGTGGACAGGATCCTCTGAGGGGCATTTCTCTGCTTTTCGCTGTTTCTGTTGGATTTCAGTTCAAGATATTAGGAATTGCATCATAAGGGCAGCCATAATGAATCTAGAAGTAAAAACCTGTTGGTGTGCTTGTTTGGTTTGGTTTGGTTTGGTTTTTTTTTTGTTTGTTTGTTTGTTTTAATAGCGCTATTCACAAATTTAAAAAATATAGGTTCTTGTTAAGGTCACATTTATTGCATTGTAGTATTTTGTTCTCTGGAGCTATCAGTTGGCAGACAGCATCTTGTCGGCATTCTAGGTCAGCCTAAGCACACATATTTTCTTGGGGATTAGTTTAAAGGATAATTCACATACCAACAGTTCAGTGGCATTGAACTCCCAAACTTACTGCACTACTAGAAATTTTGCAGAAGTAATTAATAGCCAAAGTCTGAATAATAGAGTATGTATGTAGATTGAGCATACCTTCTGAAGCAAGCATTGATGAGCAAACACAGAAACTGGATCTTTCTATGCATGAGGTGTAAGAGGTTTATTTTTGCAGGGCTGTTTGAAATATGTACTGCCACTGTGCTTATAAGCTAAAGAGAATCTATGGAACTAAAACAAAGTGGGGTCTAAGCCAGTTCAACTCTCTGGAGCAGGTACCTAGGGAGGAAACTAGCAGCAGAGGTCGGTGTCACCACTGGGCAGTGCAGGCAGCGGGCTGATATGTCACAACAGTAAGGGAGCACTCCACTGAATCCCGACTGAGCTGTCCACAGGTGACTCTCAGTCCTGGTGTTGTGGCCATCTGTGCTTGCTTTGCAGTAGGATCATCAGGATCAAGCTTTTCTTTCCTGCATAATGAACCTAACTCCTGCTGAGCTTCTGTGGCTGCAAGGGATGTGCCATGTGCTGTGGTTCAGAAAACAAGAGTGTTTACAGGTGTAGAACTATACTTATATCAACAAATTCAGAAAAACATAATGGGGATTGGAGCAATATAGCCTGTGTTTGGTGCATATAATCAAGTTAGTTGGTAACTATTAAATATTAAGGAAAAAATCCATACAAAAATACGTGGTCTAATCCCTATCCATTCAAGACTGGGCAAACTAAGACAGGATATATTGACAGACAAACATAGCTGAGTCCAAAGTCATCAGCAGAGCAGTGGTGATACTCTGGTGATTATTCTGGCAAGGATTTCTGGCTGTCTTTTTCATATGCTGTTAGTCAATTGTGGGCCCATCCTAATGGATGCTGTGATCTTAACTTCAGTTGTCCAAAGTCTGATGTGCTCATCTTAAACTGAAAGTAAATGAGCTTCTTCTACTTGTTCACTGAGATCAGTAAACTCTTAATAAAATAAATAGGAGATATGTTTTTATTTGTTGCTCCTTATGCAGTAAGGAGAATTGCTAGGGATCCATCCTTATACTGTCAGACAGAAGTACAGATGAGAGTAGTTTTGGAGAGTCAGGACCTGCCATATGCTAGTATTAATAAAATTACATGAGAGAAGTTGCAAGACAGTTCTCTTTTATACATGTGTATGAAACAGGCACTTTCAGCTACTTGACAAGTGTCGCCTCTTTGGGAGCAGCAGACTGACCCTGAATGTTGGAGCATTGCTACGAAATGTGCATATGTATTGTGGGCAATGGGGAAAGGCTGAGCTGCTTTTACCCACCACAAAAATCCAGGCTGCTCAGCTGTGCCAGCAAGGGAGGCAGGAAAGGATGATGAAGTTTGAATGTTGAGTGAGTGGGCTGGAAAACTCCTCCCAGGTCTGCCACTCCTCTGTAGCAGCGAGCCAGCTGTCAAGTGTGAGGAGCTCAGGAGTGGGCAGGAAGCTAATGGGCAGCATTTGTTATTTGAACTGCATGGAAAAGGCAGCGGGCTTGATACAATACGAACAGGTTTTGTATAGTCTCTGATACTCTCTCTGTTCTAATTCTTTGTCATTGCTGCTCTCTGGCTTTGATCTACTTCTGTTGATGTCATCTGTTGCACTGAATACTTGTGCTTTGGGATTGTTTTATCTCCCTCATTCCTTCAAACTGCACAGGCAGAATTCATTTAGTTGGAATTAACAGTGTATGTATCTAGATTCCTAAGTAAATCAATGGGATTAATATAGATATGTGGAAAGATGCAATTTTAGCTCTGAATTATTACTTAAAAGGTTTAATACTCTTTGAGCTACAGTTCCATAAGTGGAAGTGTTAGAAATGGTAACATCAGAGCTCAAAGATGAGTCAGGGTCAGCCCCCCACTCCTGCTTCCTGTAGCTCTATAGACATAGATGTAGTAAATGGGAGTTATTTGAATAGGTCTTAGGGGAATATCAGGAGGATTGTTATATTGCGTATGGTGGCTGCTGGTGACTTCACATTGCCAGAAGGGGGAAAACTCAAATTCTTGTAAATTCTAAGCGCAAATCTTAGCACTTGAACACTTAATTGATCCGGGTGAGCATCAGTTATCTGTGAGCTGCATGGGGCTGATGACACACAACTGAACAGTAGCTACTGCATCCAAGAAAGCAGCAATGCCTAGTGTGCGAGTCACTAACCTCCTCTGTCCACATTGGAGAGGCTGAGAGGTGGTGTCTCATTTCTAGCAGCCTGAGAGGTAATTGTGAGTGATGCCTGCAAAGCTTTCTTACTGTATCAGCGTTAGCAAGCAGAGGGAACACAGAGGTTTGGGAACCGTGGCAGAGATGAAAAATGGCATTTGGAAATGAGGCTTGAGAATGGCATAATCATTCCTGTTAAATCTGTGCCTTTCTTTCTGATTATTAGCCATTTTAAGTGAAATGGGTTTTGCATCTAGAACAAGTCTCTGAACAGATGATTAATGGTTTTATCTGTAATAACTTTACATTTTATAGAACCCTGCTAGGAGTCCGCATCTGGTGTGCCAAGCTATTTAAAGCTGTGTTAATTCTGTTAATTGCTCTACGTTTATTTGGATTGCTGGCACCTGCGGGCTTTAGGATAATGGGGGTGGGGGTGCGTGTGTGTACATTCTCTCTCTCTTTCTAGCTGAGAAAAATTGAGAGGACTATTTCCTCAGCTAGGAACAGCAACCTTGGCAGAACATCCTGGCTGGATTGGTTGTCCTTGAGATTTCCCTTTTTTTACTACAGCTGAATGCAGTGAGATGCCAGCCAGAGGCAAGATGTTCCCCTGATTGGGGCAGGAGGTAGGCGGACAATCTGCTTTTGCATGCACTTGCCAACACGAGGCAGCAGCAGCAACAGGGAATGAAGCCAACTGATTTTTCAGAAGACTGGTCAAGTCCATACCATTCTGATTCTGCTTCTCAGCTGCCTTCTAGTGTTCCTTTTCCAGTTTGGTTTTGTTTTGTTTGTGAAGTGTTCCAGCACGTTTCAAGCCCTGAACAGATGTGAAGATAAGTATGCTGATGCTTACATCAGAGAAAAGATCTGGCTGTGGAATTCAAGACATTTGAGGTGACTAAAACATTGCTGTGAAATGCTAGGAGGGCAGAATTGTTGTTTTCATGTTTGCAGCTGGATTGGCCAAACCGCTGGAACAATCTGGACCAGGCTCTGATGACAAAATTTTTCCCAATCTGTGGCAAGATTGCCGCATGGGCAGCAAAATGGGGAAGCAAAGGGTTTCCCTCATATTGTTAACCGCTGACTTAAACGTGCAGCAGAGCCCTAAAGGTTTGGTACTTGGAGGTTTTTACCTAATATGATCTCAATATAATTATTATCTGAGTGGGTAGAGGAGGTGGTTATTCTGGTTATGTAGGGGCCAGTTTTCTCACACCTCTGACATAGGTTTCAAGTCTATGTTTCAACTTCAGTGATGCTAGGACAACTTCCCAACAAATAGATAATTAACTAAGAAGATCAGTTCACACTCTATTACTTGTTTTATGGCTGTGTTCAAAACCGCAGTTCTTCTTGAGAAGACCAGTGAGATGCTGAAGTGAAATCTGTTCTCCTGGTGCTGATGATGTGACCATGTGTGTGTTTCTGCAGCTGCCCTATATAACCCCTCAGGGTGACTGATTTAATGGAATGTTGGTTGTAGCCTCCCAGAGGGGGACTGCCGTATCACCCTTCTAAAAGATGTAAAGAACTGTAAAGAAACATATAGCAAAGGGAAGAGCTTTCTCAAGAGTTTGATAAACCAGGATCCTTGTGATGAATTGCCACTTCTAAAGGACAAGGCTGTCGTGTTTTTTGCCTCTCACAAGTAGAAGATGTTACTGCAGATGCCCACTTTATTTATTCTGTCCAGTTAATGGTCAGTCAAAAACAATATTAAAATTGGTTACAAAGCAAAGCTCTAAAGAAGTATATGGTGTTTTCATATTTAAGAATATGTTCTTCCTCTGCAGCTTCAGTATTCAGCTAACAAGGTAAACTGTCAGCTAAGCACTTTCCTCCATTTCCCTGGTTTATATTCCAGGGCTGATTTGTCCCAAAGTAGCCTCATCTAAGATAATGACAACACTGAATGCCTCCATTCTCCTTTAGTTCAGTGTGCTTACTTCTCCCTCCTTGTCTGAGCCTGGTTCCTGTTATTCATAACTGACACTAGTACACCACATAGGTATGCAGTGCTGTCACTTCCTCTCTCTTTTCAGTTTTTTTCTTACTGTGTATTTCTCATATGTTCTCTAATTAGCATATGCTTAGCTCTTCTGGCTTCAGGCTAGTTTTCATGTTTACAACCTCTGTGACACATTTTGTTAGAACTTCACAAATCATATATCATAGGAGAAATTAATTATGCATGTAACTTATTAGGTTAATAACTTTCATCTCATTGTGAGCTTTACGTAAAGTTATGCATTAATAATTCAAAGGACAGCTTTGACATTGAGTGCATTTTCTAAAGCACTTCTATCCCTTCTTAGGAGTCTTGGGTCTGTGTGAAAACAGACCCAAAAATGGTTTTTAAAAACTTGATTCCAGCTGTTTCCACACTTCTCTTGGAGGCTGGATTTGCCTGTGCATCCAGCAGAGGAAAGCAATTAAATGTTGATATCCTCTTTGGTTTTGCAACTGGGGTTTAAGGGAAAAACTTGGTGTGTATGAGGACACCTTTTGGTAAGAATCAATGAATGGTTTGGATTGGAAGAGACCTTTAAAGGTCATCTAATCTAACCTCTCTGCAATGAACAGAGACATCTTTTACTAGATGAGGCTGTTCAGAGCCCCATCCAGCCTGACTTTGAATGTTTACAGGGATCTTACCACCTCTCTGGAAGTCCTGTGCCAGTGTCTCACCACTCTCATCATCAAATATTTCTTTCTTATATCTAGTCTAAATTTGCCCTCTTCTAGTTTAAAACCATTAGCCCTTGTCCTATTGCAACAGGCCCTGCAAAAAAGTTTGTCCCTGCCTTTCTTAAAAGCTCTCCTTAAGTACTGGAAAGCTGCAATGAAGTTTCTGCAGAGCCTTCTCTTCTTCAGGCTGAACAATTCGAACTCTCTCACCCATCCTCATAGGAGAGGTACCTTTGCCCTCTGCTCATCTTTGTGGCCCTCCTCTGCACCTGATCCAGGGCCTTTGAATTGACCTTGTTAAACATCATGAGGTTCCCCTGAGCCCACTTCTTGAGCTTGTGCAGGTCCTTCTGGGTGCGTCCCATTCTTCAGGGTGTGTCAGCTGCAACAGCTTGGTGTCATCTGCACCCTGCTGAAGGTGCACTTGATGACACTGTCTATGTTGTTGATGAAGATACTGAGTAGTCACAGTGCCACGTGTCACTGATCTCCATTTGGGCATTGAGGCATTGACCACAACCCTTTGGATGCAACCAATTCTTTGTCCACTGAACAGTCCATCCATCAAATCCATATTTGAGAGAAGGATGTTGTGAGGAGCTGTGTCAAAGACTTAGATCTGAAAACTGCCTCCTCAAATACCCAGGCAAGTTTAACAGATCAGCTGTGTGGCAATGCTCCCCTAAAACCATTCCACAGACTCCACTTCTCTGGAGTGCAGCAGACAAGCTTTGACGGTGGTGCCAAGGACTTAAGAACAGTACTGGCATTGTATTTGAACTGTCTCAGCCAGGAGCTTCCTTGGTTTTGCTGGAGCCTCAATAAGTGTGTGGACAGGAGAGTTTTGGTAAATGTAGTCTAGCTTTCAAAAGTCTTTCAGTGATGTGTCCCACCAAAAGGCTCTTCAGGAACTGAAAAAGCAATGGCAGAGAAAGAAGGTCTGGGCACAGAGGAAGAACTGGTTGGAAGGTAAAACCAGAATGCAATAAACAGAATGCACTAAACAGTTCCCATGGGAGGGCCCTAGTGGAAAGATTTCTGGGATCCACGCTGAGGTCTGAAGATTCATTAGTGGAATTATGAGTGGAAAAGGATGTGGATGGAGACAGCATACATTTTACTGAGAATATGACAATTTTGAGGTGAGGATTGTCTGCAGAACTGCAGAGGATGATCTAGTAATGCTGAATGTCTGGACAAATAAATAGCAGGTTAAATTAAATGTGTGCAAACACAAATTGAGGTGTTTATATTGGGAGGAGGAGAGAAAAGAATCGCTATTATGTATAAGCAATAATGGACTTTGAGTTGCTTCTGATATTTTATTAAGTAATTATTTAGAAATATTTGCTCAGGGGTCAATATTGGGCAAGTAAGCACATCTAATATTATGCATTTCTAGGAAGGGAATAAGAATGAAACAGAAAATATAATGATGTCATTAAATACAACCACACTGGTCATCCTGTCATTTTAATCTCAGAAAGGGGAGAAGGGCAACACAGATCATCAAAGGTCATTAGAGAGACTTCTATACAAGAACTGTCAGTGCAGACTGGAGCTTTTTGTAACTGAACTGACGGAAAAAGGATATGAGAGTGGGGAATCATAGTGTACTTTCTGTTTCTTTTCGAATATGGGGACTAAGTGGCATCAAAAGACAAAGGCAGGGCAAGCTTCAGAACAATCAAAAAGAAATATGACGACAATTAAAGTCATGGGAGTCCTTGCCATGGGATGTTAGTGCGCCTGGAAAAACTCACAGAAGAAAAATTATTGATGGTATATGAAATACAAAGACATCAGTTTCTGCATGCAGGCTCTCACAGCCCCAGATAAGTGGAGCCCGTGAAATGGTTTTATGTGTGGGTATTGCTACACAGATGCTCTGTTAGACTTTCTTGGGTATGTGAGGAAGTGGTTTTCATATATAGGATACTGATCCAATGTAATATGGAAGATTTTATGTTTCAATATTTCCTGATACAGCTACACCATTTCTAGGCTCCCTACAGTATTTCCAAGTGGATATTCCATTTTCTTTGCCTTAAATTAACTACAGTGTGCCACAACCCATCAGAGGCTGAAGCACACATAATCCCTTCATTGCAAGTATTGCATAGCAAGGTCATGTTCCTGAAGGTTTGTACACAGCTGAGGAGGAAGGCAGCAGAGAATCAATTTGGTGTGAAGTTTGACATACAGGTTTGTGTAGCAGTGTGTAGATGTGGAAGTGAGATGTGTTAGGAAGAGCTGGAGGAACGGCCACAGAAGGATTGAGAAAAGGCTGGAGTGCCCCATGTTGGCAGGAGGCGTAATGCCACTTTGATTGAAAACAAGTGTTCATATGTATTGGCAGCCTACATTTGAGGAAGCTGCTTTAAGCGAAAAGAAAAACAAGGAGGGCTAGATGAATCCCAGATGTTTGCAGGGAAGTGCAAAACAGCTTGACTTCTTTCACCATTTGTAATTAAGGCCCCCAAAACCATTGATTGGAAATGAGTATAATAGAAGCAGTTCTACAACTCTGCTTGTTGAGTTGCATTGTAAAAGGATTTGTCTTTCAGTAAAGATGATCTTTCCATGTATGGAATTGGGAATTCTGTAAAGGTTTGGAGGGAGATTTCCAGTAGGAAAATCTCCCCAGATCACTGTGGGCTGTCGTAGCAGCAGACAGCTCTCAAGCCTTAACTTGGATTTGGGGATTTTTCCATCCATGACTAATGGTCAGACAGTGAACACTTGTATTTTTTTCCCTATGGTTGTAACTGTGGAAGTAACTGTTAAGAAGGTTTATTACTGCCCAACTGGACCCCTTTTCTGAGCACTGAATCCGTCTGGAGTTGTCTTTTACAGAAGACTTAAAACCCAAGGAGCGTTTTTTACTTGCTCAGAAAGGTGAACTGATGCTGTGTAAAAAAGGGATGAAAAGTGTTTACCCTACTGGGACAAACTCCAGAGAATAACAGATATTAGAAATAGTAAACATCTGTCAGGTCACCTTGTCCATCTTCTCCTGCCAGGAGTGCCATTGTTCCCTTCAGTGTATTAACTTGGAAACATTTCTACAAAGAATTATTCTCCATGGGACCGTGACTGTCATTTTCTGTGTTCTGTTTACTGCTGCTAAAGATGTCTTAAGGACAAGTCAGACTTCTCTTTGCACCTTGGTTTCTTTGCATTTTGTGTACTGGAGACTTAACAGCAAACATATATAAAAGTAAAAACCAACTTAATTGAAAATAATTATTATTTGGACAATTACATGTATTAGCACTGTTGAGTTAATTGAAGACTTCCTCAACTAAAAAATGGTGAAAAACTGGCCAAAGTTATTCAACAGACAAGTGGCAGGATCAGGAATAAAAACCAGGAAACATAACACCTGATCCATTGCTTAACTCATCAGAATATCAATGCCTGATACTCAAATTGAGTCCGTAGTCATATGTCCTCTTCCTAACTGAGCAATTTGTGGCATGTAAGGGTTTCAAAATGTCAGAGTATTTTAAGGCCCAAAACCCCCTCCATACCCAGATAGCTCAGCCTTCAGGTGATTATCTAATTTTCCCCACTTATACGTGGATTCCGAGGGCTCATAAACAGCAAACAACAAGCCTCACTTTCTCCTGTCTCCCCCACATTACATCTAATAATTTGGACCTCTTTTTAAGTTGTTGTGCTAGTTAACCACCTCCTACTACAAAGCAGGGCCTTTAATCTGTTTGGCATTTGTCTGACAATGGCCCCTAAATGTGGATTCTTTTGATGCAGTTTTCTACTGGAACAAAGATGCTTCAGAAATCTGGTGGTTTTCCTTTATCTGCTGTAATCAAGTCTTTTCTTACTTGTCTTTTGAAAAACTAAGCCAATGGAGCTCCTTGTCTTTTACTCTAAGGCATTTATTCTAGTTTTCAAATCATGTTGAAGCGGCTTGATATATTCTTTGCAACTGTTTAGAGTCCTTTCTCTAAGAAAATGTAGACATTAGAATTATACCTAGGGTTACAGTGTACATGGTATCAGTGCTGCATATTGCTTATTCTAGACATTTGTCCTGAGAATGTACTGCCCTTTTGCCCATAGTGTTTTACTGGAGGCTCACATTTTCTCCTCTGATGTTTTCTGAATTGTCTTCAAAGGTGCAGCTCCCTTGCAGCTTCCCCTTCCTGGTTCTGTAGTTCATGGCCTGTCTTCCATGTTTTTAAGCTTATATATTTGAGTATTCAAATGTTTTAAAAGCTGCTTGGAATGAAAGGGCCTGGACTTCCATGCTCTATGAATCACTCTGTATGACTGATCTGTCATTAACGTTTTGTTCAGTGGTCTGCCAAATGTGGTATTACCTTCAAGTATCAGCTTCAGTGCTTTTTACATATACTTCTAGGTAATTGATAAAATATTTAATGCTATTGCATCAAACATAGATTCTTATGGTGCATTAGAAATGCCCTTTATCAGTAATGCTACCCCACTGACAAATACTTTGTGAGACTTGTCAGCTGAGGACTGATGATCCATCCATCCATCTATCTATCTATCTATCTATCTATCTATCTATCTATCTATCTATCTATCTATCTATCTATCTATCTATCTAATATTACACCCTGATTTGTTCGTGTATGCTGTTTATTTGAGCAGAATTGTCTCCTGGTGTTCAGCCAAATAGCTTAAAAAATGTTTCATCTGTGCTTTCACCATTGTCATTTAAATTATATCAGGTTTATTTGACAGAAGCTCCTTTTTACACAGGAAGGTCTAATGACATTAAGTATTGTATTCCTCTCCTTTAATGTTTTTATTAAGCACATCAGATAGAAGCTGTTGTGCTATTTCCTCCAGGGTTGATGTTTCCTCCAGGCTAAACCGTTCTACAGTTATACATCTTGTCCTGTTTGGCTTTTTAAAACATTCACACAACATTATCATTCTTTTATTCTTCTGTTATCTTTCTGTTATTCCAAGATTAAAAATAAACCCCAGTGGATCATAAATCTCCTCATTCAGCTCTTTTAAGAAATTGGAGCAAGTGACCCAAGTCTGTGAAATTAAAAATAAAGCATATTTATTCCTGGTAACTGATCAACATCCTCTTTTATTCTCATGGGCTGCGAAATACTTGGTCATCTTGTGATATAAACACTTAGGTTCTTCATGTATTTATATCCAACAGAGAAAAAATACTGCATACTTCATAAATTTTATAAGCTGAACCTTTTAAACAAAGAATTGCCATCTTGGTTGTATCAAGGTACAACTTTATTTTTAACCACTAGTGCATCCTATAGTGATTAAAAGGCTTCATTTTTTCATTGGATCACTAGGAAACATTGCACATTACTTCCAGCCTGAATAGTTGTGATTTGGCTTTATCATTATGCTTTTATCTCCTAAACTAAAGCAGATCTCCTCTCTCAGATGGAGATTCCTGTAGCATGTGGATTTGGATCAGCGTGTAACCTACCTTTGGGTGAAATAGATGGAATTCGTTGGATAGCTCACCCAGTATAGTATAAGATTAAAGTTTTTTGTGTTCTTTGATGTTTTTTAACGTATTTTTAAAAACATAGGCAAGATAACAGGCCACAGTATTATTAAATGGTCCCACTAATACTACATATATAATCAGTGGCTTTGTCTGTACTTTCTTGATAGTTTCCTACTTTGACACTGAAGAATCACAATTAGCCCCCTTCAGAACTGCTTTACAAAGACATTTCATGTTCAATTGGTTATGCACCAAGGCGTGCATGCTCTTTTCATAGTGACTGTTTGGAAGGCTTAGATATGGTTCCCATTGTGTGAGAGTTGCTTACAGTCGTTGATCCTAAATCTATAATCTAGCAATGGCCTGAACTGAAATAATGTGTCTGAGTATATATTATTATATGCATGTCAAAGTGATAAGTAATCTGAGTTTTAGCTATCTTATTGTTCTTTTCCAAAAAACCACCTTAGGTGTCATGACTACTTTGTAGTATCTGGAAGTTGCTCTGTGGTTGTAGTTCAGTCGAGGTAGGACTGAAAGTTCCCAGGCAGTGTCACTTTCCCCAGTGTGCTGCCTCAGTTTGTCTCTCTCTGGTACCTGCAAAGCTTTATTAATAATGCTTCTTCAATAAAATTAGAAGAAACCTCAAAGAAAAGTGTACCTGTTTGCATATTTCCTCTTCTTGCCCTTAATTTTTTTTTGATGCAAGGGGTCCTAGGACATTGAAATAAGCCTGCAGTCTTAAATTTTTGGTAATTGATGGTACGGGATGATCCCTACATTTCTCAGTGGAAACTGTCACTTGCAGTTTGGTCACTGCCACTTGCTACCTCCTCACTTCCCTGTCCACACCAGTGTCTTCAACATGTAATAATCAATAGTAATTGTAGTAATAGTAGTAATAATGTAATAGTAATGTTCCTTTAGTGGCATAGATTTTATGTTCAGTCTGGCAGAATGAAACTTGGTTTTAGAAGACAGTGACTATGCATCTTATACCTCTTACAGGAACGTACAAGCCAAGTTTGCAGGATGTGATTAACATGAGGGGATTTATTTTCTTGATTCAAGCTAATTTTAGGGTTTAACTTTCAGGGTCTAATACTTCTACATAAGCAAGGAAGAAAATGGCAAGGGGCTGATGATCTGCCTTTCATGTCATCCTATGTAGGACAAAACAAATTTGTAGCACGGTGCAGAAACAGCAGTTGAGAATTTTCTGCCAATTTCTCTGGCTTCTGAACTTCTGTGGCTTTGTGAGGGACTAATGGGATCTGGGACAGATGTCTGCCACCCATCTTTCCTTTTAGAAGGTCTTGGGAAATAATTCTTACCCTTAGTAATACCTGTTGATAGACCTGCATGCAAATGATGGGTTTGCAGTGAGAGGTGTCAGGCTTGTGGATGCCAGAACAGTATG
The DNA here is from genome assembly GCA_013397055.1 of Pachycephala philippinensis. NCBI lineage: Eukaryota > Metazoa > Chordata > Aves > Passeriformes > Pachycephala > Pachycephala philippinensis. The sequence continues at coordinate 20,883 of VWZT01005468.1, forward strand.
AGATTCTTGTGCTTTGAAGGGCAAAGAAATTGTGTTATAAAACCCTACAGACCTTATGACAGAGTGACTGAAGAGTTAGAGAAATAACTTGCCTGTTTTGTTTACTATTTATATTGCTCCCAAAGCAAAATGGGGAAGCTTGGGGTAGCTGAAAAATGCAACCCTTTCAAAGTGTGTTGTCCTAGGGAAAAAAAGAGAGAGAAGAAAAGACTACAGTAAGGTATAGAAAACAGCAGCACTTTGTGTGCCATAACCATCACCATTAATCCTCTCCTTTTGAGTGCCTTATATGTGAAGAACCCAAGCCAAGCAGAACAATGACTGCCAAGCAGAACAATGACTGCCTGGGAATGGCAGGACACAGTGATGCCGGGAAGCATAATGGGCTGAACATATATTCTCTAGCAACACACTTTTCAGCATTTTCCTCCTAATATTCTGCACATGGGGCTTTTTTTATGTGGTTGTTGTGCATTTTTTTCTTTTTCTTAATTGCCTGTTTGAAATGGTAAAAATAATCAGAGCTGACATTGAGTTATTTGGAATTGGAACAGGACTGTTGGCAATAATGTGCCCAATCCAGTATAGCTTACATTAGAAATACTCCACCTAAAAGCCCCTGATGTAATTTGCATTGCTTCCTTCCTTGTCTGTGCTTCTTTCAGGTTTGACCATGCCAATGTGAAAAAAAAAAAAAAAAGAAATGTATGAAGGAGCATGCTTAGGTTCTGCAAAGTCCCATTCAACACACAGTCCAATGTCACGTACAGCACAATTAGTTGCATCTTCTGAACTGATATCTTACTTCTGGATATACTGGAGGGTGTGGAAAAGCTGAATTTTCAGTCAAAAGGATTCTGGTGTAAGCTCACCTCCACCAGTCTTTTCTCTAGGAAATGGTAACTCCATCCTTGTGTGGTGTTTGTCATGGTTTAACCCCAGCCAGCAGCCAAGCACCGCGCAGCCACCAGCAGGGTGGGGGAGAGAATCAGAAGGGCAAAACTGAGAATATTCGTGGGTTGAGATAAAGACAATTTAATAGGAAAAGCAAAAGCCACACATGCAAGCAAAGCAAAACAAGGAATTAATTCCCTGCTTCCCATGGCAGGCCGGTGTTCAGCCATCTCCAGGAGAGCAGGGCCCCATCACGTGTAACGGTGACTTGGGAAGACAAACACCATCACTCCAAACATCCCTCCCTCCTCCTCCTTCCCCCCATTTCAAATACTGAGCATGATGTCATGTGGTCTGGAATATCCCTTTGGGCAGTTTGGGTGACCTGTCCCAGCTGTGTCTCCTCCCAACTTCTTCACCAGTGTGGCCGTACAAAAAGCAGAAAAGGCCTTGGCTCTGTGTAAGCCCTGCTCAGCAATAACAAAACCATCTCTCTGTTATCAACCCTGTGTTCAGCACAAATCCAAAACACAGCCCCATACCAGCCACTGGGAAGAAAATTAACTCTACTCCAGCCCAAACCAGCACAGTGTTTCAATAAAAAGATATGCTCTTGCTTTGTGAGCTACTTTCAGGGGAAGAGAAGGATAGCATTTACTAGAATGCCAAACAGTTTGTTGGTCATAGAGCTGCACAAGAACAGAATGTGGGGATCTGCATGCAGATGATGTGCATTCTTCTAATACTACTTTTACTGTCCTGGATAAACATGGGCTGGGCATCAGTTAGGGGGTGGTGAGCAATTGTGTGGTGCGTCACCTGTCTGTCTGGGGTTTTATTCCTCTCTCCTTTGTCGTCTCCTTTTTCTTCATCTTTATTATTATTAGTATTAAACTGTTCTTAGCCTACAGGTTTTACATTTTATTTTATTTATGATTCTCTTCCCCTACCCATGTGGTGTTTTGTTGCTGGCTAGGGTTAAATCACAACAGCATAGCCTAAAAATCACAAGTGAAGAGACGAGTACGTAAGTATGCACATGTAGTAGAGTGCATGCAGGTACTGTTTACAAATGTGTATAAACCCATCTATATGCCTTCAGTAGCTACCAGTGCGGATCTATACATGAGTACATAAATACAGATGCTTTCTTATGCATCCATGCACAGTATATGGATATGTAAATATATGTCAGTACATCTAGGCAAACAAATATAGCATGTAGGCTGATTACACGTCCAAGCATCCAACCAGTCCTGCACTGAGGAATATGTATGTGTTTTTGCTTCCAGGAATTTTTTCAAGTTTTGTGACTATGTCAGCCATTTTCTCTTATTCCCTTCTTTTTCCCTTCAGCTGCTGGCAAAACACACAGACAGGTTTTCTTGATATATTAGAAAAACAATGGCTGACTGATTTCTATGTATTTTGCTATTTTTGACAGCGTTTGCTCAGTGCACGGAGAATAAAACAGCTGTAGAGCAGAAACAGTAGGTTCTTTGAGTGCCACATAGACAGACCAATCATTTCTGTATTCTGGTCAGTGTGGTCTGGGTAATAACAAGAGCAGAGCCCTCTCCTCAACCCCCTCCTCCAAAGGCAGACTCCACAAATGGAAGTTCACCACGTTCTGAGACTGCTGCTGTCGCAGTAGGACCTCAGTGCTCCATAAAGGTTGGAAAAGATTGTTGGGGCTTAAACCTCTAAAGTATGTGGGAAGTCCACTTAAACAGAAAGGTTTAGGCAAATTCTTGCCAGAGTGGCTAAGGCAGATTTTGTTTTATGCCTGTTAGTGTTTGGTGAATGTAAGCTGTATTGCTCGGCTTAAGATCTTGTATAGATAATTCTTAAGCAGTAAAACAGTATTGAGCTAAACAGAAAATGTTAGTAAATTAGTCTTGTATCAAAGAAGCTTTCTTAGATGTGAGATCAGTCTTCCTTGGGCTCTACACAGTGGAGATGGGAACCCCATGCCTGGGTGCATTAAAATGGCATTGTAGCAAAAATAAACAAACTGAGGGAAGGGTTTACTATTGGCCAGTATTTACGTTATAGAATTCCAAAACTGAAAGAGATTAGTAGATTATTTGCACTGATCTGTGTTACCAAAATAGCTTCTCCAGCTATGTCTTAGGCACAGGGCAGTAATTAGGAAGAAGAGATATTCTTTTTTGCCATCTATTGACTTGTATGAATTCAGTTCCCTCTTTCACTTTCTCAAAATCAGGGATAGTGGCCCTTAATGAGGGAGTGAAAGATAATACAATATTAAATAAACTAAAGCCAAGACAGTAATAGTCACAGAGTCACTTAAACTGCTCTATAGGAATTTCTTGTAGAAAGTATTTCTACAATGGTGTGATCTTTTTTTTCTAGCTCTCTTTGTGCTGGGAACCAGCTAATCAGGTGTCTCTTTTGTCTGGTGCTTAGTGCTGACTCCAGCCCTGACCCTTCTCCTTTCTGAAGAGCCCTCTCTCCTCCTGATTGCAGCAGCCCACTTACTTTGAGCAGGAAGTGTAATCTGGTGCTGACTTGGGTGCTGAGGTTCCTCATCTGTCTCCCATTCCTGCTTCTCAGTTCAGCGCTTCCACTGGAAAATGTCACCCATGTTTGCTTTTGTTTCTGCTTTCATGTGCTTTCCTTAAGGATCTCTCACTGTGGCAGCAGTTCTGGCTGTGCTGGATGCTTTTGTATCCCCTCTTGTCCCCCAGGAGCTGCTGGATTTACGCTCCATGCGTAAATCCAAAGCAAGGGATGAAGGTGAAGTTTTGCCAGCAGCCTTGGTGAACCCTGGTAGTGCCACTGGGTTCTTTGCATGTATGAATACTCTTCCCCAAGAAACCTGTAAAGGTGGTGGGGGCAGGGGAGAATTTGTTTAATAAGAGTTTCTCTGGAGGCAAGATGAAACCATATGAGTAGCTGAGGGGGGACTGTCCCATTCCAAGCCTCCCTTTATTGGTCTCAGACAGTGTTGCACTGTGCACTAAAGCTGTGCCTGGTGCAGCTGAGTGGCTTCTGGGTGAGTAGATGAACTAGGCTTTTTGGCATTGTGGCACCTGGGGCTCAGTCCCAAATAGAAGATAGGTATTGATTTTTTTTTTTTAAATTTTCCCCCTGCTTCCTTTTATTAGTGCTGCAAGCTTAGAGATAAAGGCCACAGATGAGAGAGGTTTTAGATACACCTGAGAGAAAGATATAAAAGTCCCTATGGTTCTTTTTCTCACATCAGGTTGGGGGTTATAAAATGACAGTATTTTTCTCTTGATGCCGCTTGCAGGTAGGGAATTAACTACATTCCCTGCCCTCTACAGCACATATTCAAGCAAAGAGTTAGCTCATCACATCCCTGTTTTCACACAACATAAGGCCTGATGCAGATAAATGGTTGGGGAATCCTGCCTGTGGAGGGTTTGAACTATGTTCCATGCCATAGAATTTGAAGAGAGATGAGCAGAGAGATCCTGGAGAGATGTCAGTGTTGGCAAGTTTTGGCACAGGGCAAAAAGACAGGCATTAAAAAAGGAGTTTAGAATGCCATAGTATTTTGGCCTAGACGTATGGAGACAGTCCTTCTCCTCCTCACCAGTCCACCTGGACCTGTGACAGATGGTGTCAGCCATGGGATAGTGTCATCCTGCCAATGGGAATTCTTCAGCAGACTCAGAGTGTCTTTGGTCCCTCATAGGAGAGCCTGGCTGAAGGCATGCCTCTTTCTTTGGCCGACACTGCAGATGGAGGGAGATCTCTGTGCCCCTGAGACCTTTGTGCTAAGGCTGAGGGAGGGAGACATGATGGGATGCAGCACCCCCAGCTTCTAGAGCTACAAACAGTGACACCATCCTGCTGCAGTGGCACCACTTTTAGTCTGTACAATACTAAATCCACTAAATGCTTCCTCTGTTCCTGTAATCTCATTGTTACTTGAGCCGTGCTCACTTTTGAGCATGTGCTCTCCCACATGTAATGCTAAATATTTTCAATTTGTTTTTTGCTGGGCAAGTGACAAAAACATAGAAGACACTGCTGTGGTTGGCACAATTTGCTTAGCATTTGCTTTGCTTGCATTGGAAACCTCAGCAGTGAGACTAATGCTTTGCTGGCATATGGAGACTGAACCACCTTCTTGTACCTACCAGGGATATTCCAGTGAAGCTGGCCCAAGGCATATTGGCTAGGGCAGGTAGGTCCAGAGGAGTTTCCTCCAGCTGACATTTGTTTTCGTTGCTGCTGGGAAGATTAATTTTTTTTAGATGTAAATCCATGAAATCTTCAAAACTGAATTCATATGTAACATTCTGATATTTTCTAAATCAATCAAAATGTTGATTATTCATATGCTCCCAAACAATCTGGAGCCAGTTTAACACCAACTGTATTTTCGTGTCCAGTGCAGTTCATGTGTCCTGTAGGGCCCTTGTGTCTCTTCTCCCAGAGGGACCAGAGTATTTGGTTAAGCTGCTTTGTGGCAAAACCAGTCATATGTCTCTGCTGATGTCAGGTGGGACACTGATGTTGTGTCATGTGAAAGTATTTCCTGAGGGAGTGGAGACCAGAGGTAAAAATGGAGACCACTATTGAAAGCAAATGCAATGCCTGAAAAGTACTGGTTTATGTTATGGTTAAGTTCATGCAAAAGTTTTTCTGTTAAGTTTGATAAAACTAAACTTGCCATTTTGGGTTGTTACAGATTGAAGTGAAGCATTTCATTGCCAATTCTCTGTGAGGGAAATGGAATTCTGTGTTAGAAAGAATGCTTCTGATGGAAGCATTCACCCAGCCATACTAAACAGATCTATTTCCTGAGATAGGTCTTTTGTACTTGCACAACCTTAGGTGGATTTGAAATACAATGAAATCACTAAACGGAGTGTTATTTGCTAAGTCATTGTCTGATAGACTTTTCGGTGTAATAAGGTTCAAGCCTTAAATGATCAGTGGGGCCATCCTAAAATAATTCCTCTCAGCCTTTCAGATGAAATTCTTAAGACACTTGACAGTAATCATTTCCTCACTTAATCATCACTGAACCAAGCTTGACAGATTTAGCTTGTGCTTGCTAGACAAATCTGAGATTTCGGGATGCATTTGGGAGGAGCAGAGTATTCTGTAACTGGTGAATGTCTGTATAAGCTCACTAGAGAACTGAATGTAATTGAAGTCAACTCCTGCATGCTGGTAAAGAAGCTGCTGTGATAATGACTTTTTTAAAAATTTTTTTAAATAATTTTTTATTTTAGCTCTCAAGCCTTCATTCACTAGGAAGGTAATTTGTACATTTAAGCTCTTCAAATTTGTGAGGTGTCAGTATTGTGTTAATATAAGGCTTATTCTTCCTTTCTGTGCTTGAACTCCAGGTAAGTCTTTAGATACATAGTAATTTGCTCTTTCACATGTTCCTCTACCCTCCCCGCACCCCGCAACACAGAATCATGGAAAATAAAACTAGAATGGACCAGGTTATCTAGTCTTTCACACTTTCACTGTCCCAAAACAAAATCAATGACATCTACATGAGTCTTGACAGCAATTTTTTTGGCCTGAAATTAAAGGCCTCCAGTGATCGTTGCTCTTCAGGCAATCTCTTCCAGTGCTTCACTGTTCTTATATTTAAAAAAACCCTTTTTCTAACACTTTCTTGCTGTAATTTTTTGCCAATTATTTCTTGTCCTTTTCAGCATGGGTACAAAGAAGAGATTGTTCCTTTATGCTTTGTAGCAGCCCCTTTCTATTTGAACACTTTATGGTGTCTCCTTTCAAACTTTCTTCTATTTTGTAGACCCCTGGTTATCTTCATTACTCTTGTAAGGACTCTTTCCAATAGTTCCACTCCTTTCTTGAAGTACAATTCTCCAAACTGGACATGATCTCCAGCAGAGTACAGCACTATCTCTTTGTATGTCTCCATACATTCCAGCATGCGTCTTTCAACCCACCCAATGAATGATTTTCTATGTGTAGCTAAGTGTTTATTTCTTCTATTTTGTTTTACCTCTGCACTAGGCTTAGTGTAGGACAGAGAATTTCCTCATTATTGTATATGGATGAATATTTTTAAAGTACAGACATATCTTCTCTATGTCCTTATATCCAGAAATACATCTAAGGTACAAATTGATTTTCAGGGTTAGCATGAGGTGTATCTGTGTCTGTGGCATAGGTGAGGAACATCACAGCTGGCTGACTTGGCTTCTCTGTCCTGCAGCTTTTTTGTTCTCTGTTACTAGGCCAAATGGAGGTTGAATAGAATATAAACAAGAGGAAAGTTCAGTTTGTGCACCTGAATCCACAGTGAAATGCCTTAAACACATTGCTGTGACACAAAGGTGAACTATGTTACTGTCAAATACCAGTTAGTTTTTTACCTTTGTATTAACGAGAATCAGCTAGTTTTTTTGGAAACGGAATGAGAAATCTAAATCTAATTTCTCTGAGTATTTTTTAGCTTTAGCAGTAAAGACAAAGTATCTCCTTTTATTCACTTAGAGATTTTGGCTAATGAGGACTTCTGCAAAACCAATTCCCCAGTCTCAAGTTGGCTGCTGTGATATGAGGAATATACTTTGGAAAATATTGAGTTTAGATGCTTTTTTACCATTGCTTAGAAAAATCTGTAGGAAAGTGATATTTTAAGAAATATAGAAATGATAACGTATTTCCTGTGATCCCTTTCTTCACTTACTGCAGAACTTGAAGTTTGTGTAGCAAGGAAAGAAGAGGGCTTGGTGCTTCCATTGCAAAAGAGCATTCATCCTCAAATCATAGTTCATGTTAAAACCAATTCTACTTAATCTTACTGCTGCCTTTTTCATAGATGAGGAAACTGCTTTAGTCTTTGAGGCTATAGAATCCTTCAGCAACATATCTCTTTAAACTCTAAAAAGGTTTCTCCTCGATCTAGAGAGTATCATGACTTTTTTTCCCAAATAAATAGATATAATTTCTAATGTTCCCCTCATGTTTCTCTGAGGATGTGGGGTCTGCAGTGACATCTCGGAGGCTGCATGCCTGTGCCTGGCTGTATGCAGACTCCAGAGCTACTGCCATGTCACTGGTGGCCTGTGGCCATTGTGATGTCCCTTTTGGGATCAAAGGATTGTTGTGACCCCAGTGAGGTCCTGGGTCCTCTGTCTTCTCTATCTGTTAAGGAAACATTTTCACTAAACCAGTTAAAGAAATTCCACCCTGCCTTTTTCAGTCTTGTTTTATTGGCACTTTGAATGCTTTTCTCTTTATATCCAACTTTAGGAGCTTCTCTGTATCTTCCTACAAGTCTTTTGAAACTAAATCAATCTCTTTTCTCTTCTGGAATTTTCCACAGAACTTGAAGTTATTCAGAAAGCATAACTGATTTGTAAGGTGGAAAAATATTTTGTAGGGAAGCTTGAAATACTTCTGCCTTATTGTTTAGGCATTCTATTCACCATTCTCCTATTTTTACCTTGGAGTGAAGGAAACTTTCTTGTCTGACCATCCAGGAGCCAGCCTCTCTGGCAGTCACACATGCAGCACCTAAGCTAGGTAGAGACCCCTTTGCAGCTACACGTACCACTCTCACATGGTCAGGCAAGATTTCCTTACCAGCTCAACTCTGGGTTTCCTATAGCAGAACCTCACATCTCTGGATCCTTAAAACAGTTTAATCTTGGTTCAATAACTAAATAACAGCTTGAGTCTGGTGCCTCTGAGGAGGGACCCTGAACAAAGGAATCCCTGGGCTTTTATACCCCACAGTCTAAGTGCCCCAAAGTCTGGAGTCATTGGCTCCTGTGGTTTCTCTGAGTGGCTGATCACCTGGCTGGGCCACAGGTCCCCATGCCCTTTGTTATCCAAAGGATTGGCAGTTCATCGCCTCTTTCCTCAGGCTCCTCCCACCCACAGCTCAACCTGCAGCTCACATTGGTAGCTGAGCTACCTGTACTGAATGGATTCTTCAACACTGGCTGAACACATATTCTTTGTTAAACATAATTCAGATGAAATCTGACGTACGTTGCTCTAATCAACATTGCACAAATCATATTTGAGTCTTGATTGTTTGGTTTCAGTTACTTTTCGGCAATGTTCAATGTATTGTTTTACGCAATAGGTAAATTAACTCTTTCAGTGTGGGTAATGGTGATTATTACCTGAATATAGTTGTCATCCCAGTAAAACATCAAATATGTTTAGACCAGGTATCTGCAGTCCACACAGAGTTATTTAAATGAGTGTAGGAGCTTTAGGTACCCATCACTAAAGACTTGGATTGCTTCATATATAGTCTGCCCCAAAAACAAAGTAAAGTGCTGCTAACCTGGCGTGTTTGTTTCTTCTTGCTTGTTAGGGCAGGCTAGAAAAACACAGGTCTAATAAACCAATGGATAAGCTGTAATTTTTTTTTTTTGCTGTAGGAACTTGTTTGGTTATGTGCAGGTGCCTTTAAAGAAGTCTTAGGCTCTAGCCTGAATATCTAGCAGTTGTCCTTTGTGAGATTTGATATGGGCAGTTGGTGAAGGGGTGCAGCCTGTGACAGAGAAAAGCAATATCCAGGGTGTAATAGGTGAACAATTTGGCTGGCCTTCAGAGGTGCTCTTCCTAGCTAGCTAAACATATGCACCCTTCAGGTTATTGCTTTTTTTCATGATGGTTCATGATGGTTCTAATTTGCCAGGCTATCGATGGCCATTCCCCTTTGGAGAACGCTGTGTCCAGCCTGTACCAAAAATCATGTTTTGCACTTGATAACACCAACTTGGAGAGGAATTTTTATATTGGCTACTGGCCAAACTTAGCACATAATTTTTCCTTCCTTTTTGTTGCTCCCTCGCTATCTGCAACTTCACTTGATTGCAGAGAGATGCTTTTCATCATTGTGAAAAGCCATCTGATTAGAGCTGTCATTAACCCATGAGTGAAACTTATAAGAAGTTTAGCTGGAGAAATTCCTTGAATGCCTCAGAATTGCAAAGTTGCCATTTTAAAGAAACCTCAAAACTAGATTGCGAATTTGTTTTAGCTCTGCCTAAAACAAGCTCTTCTTTCTCAGCAGATTTATAGGAAACATGATTTAATGTATATATTTTTTTCCTCAGAATGTTTTAGATGTCATGAAATTCTACTGCTGATTATCAGGACCGTGTGTATCTGGACTATCCCCTTCCTGACCATCCATTTGTGCTGGTCTAATTTATTAAACAAAGGCATCAAATGGTCAATATTCCTTTGTTAAAGCGTGTTTAGAAACAGTCCTCATGGAAAAGGAAACAAAATTATTTTCATTATTCTTGTTTCATTTTTGCAATATAAAGTGATTTTAAGATTGGAGGAGTGAAAGTTACCTTTCAAAAGCTCTGTGCATAGCTTTTGCTAATAATTTTCTTCCCCCTTCTCTTTTCCACCTTGCTTCCCAAAATAAAGGAGATGTTTATGTCTGTATCAGGAATCATGTCCTTGACTCCCTTAGGCCTTCTCTGACATACATACAGACCTGGGATGAGCTCAAGCTTGTCTCTGTTTAAACAGGCAAGATTGGCATTGTTCAGAAAGTACCTGACATGAATGGACAAGTGTGTGGGCGCTGCTTTCATTCTTTGCTTACTTCTCAGTCGCTTTGGAAGCCATGTGTGGCACTAGAAAACTGTCCTAGAGAGGAACAGCATTCTGAGACAGTCATGGCTTCATTTGAATTTAGAGGAGTGGGTTTCAATAGGTATTTTGGCGTATGCTGAAGAGCCTTCAATTTAGTTCAGAGGCTGCTCATAAAATGAGACTACGAGGTAGGAAGTGCTATGCAGATGGTAGATTCTACTGCTGGCAGAAAGCTTCCTCAGTGAAACAAGAAAATGTTTCTTCCCTGGCTTGCAGCAGCTGACTCTAAGAAACTATTTCTTGAAGCTTATATATTTGAACTATAGAATCAAGTTTTTTGTCCAAGACTTTTTGCTTGCGTTCCATTTTTAGTCGTATGTTTTAAGGTAGGATACAAACATGGAAAAATATAAAAAAAGCTTCACTGAAAGCACTGATGACAAGTCAGACCAGAACTGACAATAGCATCTTCTCCTTTAACAGGCAGTTTTAGCAGTTGCGAAGGATGTGCTTCATCTGTCCTGGAAACTGCACTGAAGCATCTGTTGATTTCATTAAAACACAAAGATTCATAGGTTATGAGGCCAGAAAGAGCCATTATGATAATCTAGGCTGATTTGCTGTATAATTAATTCCTGTCTCACTATGTCTTTTAGAGAAAACAGGTTACTATTTTAATTTAAAATTTGCCAGTAGCAGAGAACACACCATAACCTGTAGTAAATTATTTCAGTAGGAAATTACCCTCATGTAAAAATAAATCATAATATTTTAAAATGTGAATTTCTCGAACTTCAATCTCTAGCCCCCAGATCTCATTGTCCCTTTGTCACATGCATTGAAGAGCCCTCTATTGCCAAATTCCATTTTCTGCACAGGTACTTGTAGATTGCAATCGAATCACATTTTAACCTCTACCTATTAAACAGACTGAATTTGAATGTTCTCCACTATGGGACATGCATTCCAGTCATTTAATTATATTCCGTCTTCTCAATCTTGAACTTTTGGTTTAACAATTGAACTATCATTATCAGAAACTGCCTTAGCATTTCACCATTCCTGCCAAGGATTCACACTGGTTTTACACCCAAGGATTATTTCTATCCTTTTCTTTTATTGTTATGGTGAGAGTTCTGGTGATAAATTATACATCAAGATATTGATGTCCAAATGTGTCTGTCAATAATACCTCAAGTCAGCTATGGAAACACTTGCACTTTTTCCATAAACATAGGTCCTCTCTGGATTTCTCAAGCTAGGTGTTTTGTTTTGGGGTTTTTTAAAAGGAAATGATTTAGAACAACACTTGAATAACAGAGATTCAGATTGGGGTGGATATGTTTCTTTGAAAAGATTGAATTCAGAATTCTTGTATCTATTCAACACCCTTTCACCTCTCTTCCCCAGATCTCCCTTTGTGCTTGCTTTCTTGGTCTGTTCTTTTCAATCTTAGCCTCAGATTCTCAGGCTAACAATGACAAAGTCATTGTTAGTGACTTTCTTGATTACAACTAAATTTATGTAATTTTTTTCTAGTTCCTTTGAAAGCATTCTGTCTCAAGGATTCTCCAGCTGTGGTACTTGTATGACTAATGCAACACCAAGCAGTCAGCATCAAACCTCAAATAAACCCAGAGGCAAACCCACTGCATTTCCCCAGAAAAGATGGGACCTGTTTACTCAAGTATCAAATACATCAAAGAGGGAGATGTAACCTGTATGTGGCTCAGCTGTATGTGGGAGCTGCTTATGTGTGTATGATGTTCCCTCTACCAGCAACCCGCAGAGATTGCTGAAAACAGATCACTGAGTCACGGCTAGATACAGCCCAGCATCCCCCATCAATCAAACGCAGGGTACTGTGCTACCTGTCTGCTCCCCTCAGGTATGGAAACACTGGGTCAAGATACAGTTTAGAGGAGTGCTGGTTTGAGCAATTGTTAGTGGTGTCCTATAAGGGCAGCTCTCCTACCTCAGGATCATTAAAGCCACAGCTCATTCAGGCCTGGCGTTCTCTTGCCCACCAAAGCAACTCCACACCGTGGTGAAACCAAAAATGCAGTGTTGCACCGAAGTCGTGAGCCCTCGTGGGCCTGAAGAATGGTCAATCCATGCACCCAGTACAGTGCCTCCAATAGTGGAGGGTGCAAGTGCTACCTAGGGAGAACACATGAGCAAGGCTGCTACCAGTGGTGCATTCCCTTACGTTCCCACAGCATCCACTGCTGTTGGTTTACAATTGCTGGAAGACACGCTCCTTCCTTTTTCCTTTAGTATCAGTTTGTGGATTATTTGCTGTCCATTTTTATTTCTGGTTCTTTTTGTGTCTTCTGTTGCACTCTACTTCCATGACCTCCCCTGGCAGCAAGTTCCAGAAGTTCACTACCCTCTGTGTAAATAAGTACTTCTAAAATGCATTTTATGCTGGTTTCATACAAGTTTCAGCAAGTGCCTCTAACTCTGTTATTGCTGGGTTTGTCAAAGAGCAGTTCTACATTAGCCTTCTCCATCTTCTGTAAACTTCAATAATATTTTTCCTCAGTCGTCTCCAAATATGAGCGTGGCCTTTTTACGCTATCCTCATAAAGCATCCTGTTCCATCCTTTTGGTTGCTCTATTTATTTCCTCTTTCTCCTTGAGAAGCAGAGACAGGACTTCATGCAGTGCTCAGAGCTAAAGTCTGACTGAGGTGCACCTCATTGTCTGGCAGGAGAGGAGGCTCTAATGCACCCCCTTGCTGTGTCAGTGGAAGGAGGTGTATGGTCTCTCTAATGAGAGCATTTGATGATTAATCTGTAGAATAAAACTACTACAGTCCCATAAACTGAAAATGTATTTTATCCCTGTTGCAGATATTAATAGACTTGATGTTTCTGATGCCTGTGTGAGGGCAGAGCGTGTTATTAGGAACTGGAGCAAAACAAGCTACTGTGGGTCAATACCGTCCTCTGCTGGGAGGAACTAGAGCTTTGTGCCATTTCTCCAAACGGGATTTAACAGCTGGCTTCTCCTTTCTCTCTGTGTTTTGCCTTTGCAACAGAAAAATCTGATGCTGTGCTGACTGCACTGGGGAAATTCTCCTTTAATACTTAGAGAAAGCTGGAAATTTTTTGCTAGCTATGAATGTACTGAATTGTGATTTTGATTATTTTTTCATCCTGAAGTCACCTAATTTATAAGCTTCTTTCTTTCCCTCATTTGCCTTTTAATATTTACTGCATGCACATTTCTCTGACTTTCCTGTCCTAATTGTACAAGTAACAATGCATATCTCAATTCCCTTCTGTTTTTGTAACAAATTGCTGACAACTTATCCTGATAGGATTTTGAAAGCAGAAATCAAATGTGTGTATGTATATGTTATATGTACAAAGTATTTTAGAATAATGACTCCTTAGGAGAAATTAGAGTCTTCAGTAGTATCACTGAACAAGAATTCAATAAAAATTGTGCTAGTTGCAGAAGCGGTTTTGCTTGCTGTATGTGCCAGCTGTGCATTTAGCAAGCATGGAAGGTGGTTGAGAGGAAGTACAGTTGTAAAGTATTTCAGTTTTGTGCCTTCTCCAGTTCCTGCCTCTGTGAGAATGGCATGGGCAGAGAAGAGTCTGCTTTCCAGGAATTAATCTGTACCTGAGAGGAAGAGAAGAAAAGGAGGTGTGGGCTCCTGAGTAAACCAGGGTGCTCAGGAGTGCTTGACTGCTTGAGACTCTTCTCTTGGCTAATTTCAATACATGTAGTGACAGTAGAGCCCAGAGTTCTGGTCCTTAACCAAGAAAAGTGAGAGTCCAGGCACTGAAAATGTACAGGTTTTTATGTGTTAGCACAGAAATTTTTGGTTTCTTGAAGCGAGGGTAAGCTATAGAGATATCTCCATGGCAAGTTTGTGTCAATAGTGATCTAAGATTTCTTCGTCAGAGAAATTTTAAGTCTTTGTTATTTTTTTTCTTTAGGAGCCACAGGGTAATCACTAACAGTTCACAGCAACTTACTGAAATTTTTTTGCATCTCTCTCCTAGTAGCTAAATAGGCTTATAGGAATAATAGAGAAATGACAGTGGTGGTACCAAGTTCCCTGCTGTGGCTAGTAGAGATGGACATGGAGGTTACACTTTGTTATGTATTTTGTAAGGGATTTATGCAAATATAACAGCATGATACCAGACACACACTGGATTTTGTGTACAGAAGCTTTTACAGCCGAGTGGGCCTGTGGTAGAGTTAATTGTTCTCACTGTCCTTGAGTTAAATATTCTCTTCTGACTACTTATCTGATCTATAGTCATTGCAAAGCACCCACTGCTGTCATTTCTATACACTCTCCTGGTTCAACTCACCCCCTCTGTCCTGATGTCAGACTCTTGCACTGTCTCCTTTCTTCTCCCCACTGCCTTTTGGGAAAAGTTTATCTCCCATGGCTGAAAGTAATTGGGGTATTTGTATTGTATGCAGGATTGATGTATGATACTTTTGCTTGTGTCTGGCAGGTTGTTTATAAGAATAACGACATTCGTCTGGAGCTGTCTCGCTTGGCACGGATTGGTGATACTAAGATGAAGATCTATGGGGAAGTGAAATTCATATGTGAAAATGTGGCTACACTGGATCCCATCAGCTTTGAGACACCTGAGGCCTATATTAGTCTGCCTAAATGGAATACCAAAAGGATGGGCTCCATCTCATTTGATTTCCGAACCACTGAACCCAATGGACTGATCCTTTTCACCCATGGCAAGCCTCAGGAGAGGAAAGATACCAGAAGCCAGAAAAATACAAAGGTAGACTTCTTTGCAGTTGAGCTTCTAGATGGAAACCTCTACCTGCTGCTGGACATGGGCTCTGGGACCATTAAAGTCAAGGCCACCCAGAAGAAAGCCAATGATGGAGAGTGGTATCATGTGGATATTCAACGAGATGGAAGATCGGGTAGAGTTATAACTTTTTCTTAAATAGACTCATATTTCAGATTCAGACCTAGGGCTATGTATGAATCCTCAGAACATTCAAAACCTGTTAGGTATGAGTCACCTCCTTAAAAAAGCTTAGCGTTACTCCAGTGATGTTGATCCAGCAAAGCAAAGATGTGAATGGCTAGGTTTTCATTAAATGTTTAGTGTGAACTTTGGATAGCACATCACAGAGGCAGTCTATTAATATTTCGTTCACAATCCTCAGATATTCTGGACCTATCTTTGCAATTGCATGCATAGTTACAGTGATGACTTCTTTGTAGGCCATGGTAAGGTTTAAGGTCTGTCAGAACCATTGTTCTCATTTTGAGAAATTCTTACTGATCTACTTTGGGTTTCTGCATTTGGGATCTTGTTGTGAGAAAAATAAGAGTAATGGGCACGACCAGCAACAAAATTACGGCAACAAAACAACATTTTCATCCCATTCTGTTTCCTTTAGTATCCTGCAGTTTGAGTTAGGTTTCCTTACTCTCTTGGATGACAGATTCTAGTCTTAAAATCTGAGTCAGCATTCAGTGGATGTTTCTTTTCTTTCTTTGCAGCTTTTCATTTTCAAATATGGGTTTTAGTTTATTTCTAAAAATACACCTACCATGCAATTGCCAAGAGATATTTTTATTGTTTCCAGTACTGAATATCAAGCTAACATGCTCATGATGTACTCTGAAATTGTGTGGAGGAAAACAAAAATGCTCAAATACTGTAACTTCATCTAGAGAATAACAATTGCACTTCAATTTTTTCTGAACCACAGTGATCCCAAAACCTTCACTTCAAAAGGAGTTTTGCTTACATTTGCAAGTGGATTTGAGATTTGTCTGGTGATCTCCAGATAATAGTTTTAGGTCCCTAATTTTATGTTCCCAGTTGCTGAATACCATCAGTATAGAGAATGCAGTGCTAGAATTTGCTTCCCTTGAGTTTTTAGAAGAGCTGACTTTGAGATACCATGCAAAGCCTAGCTGTTTGAACAGGTCTTTGCCTGAAGCTATTTTTTCCTTTGATGATGTGAGTAGTTTCTTTGTATTTGGCATGGTGCTCTGCTTGGACTTAATATGTGTGGTTATATATTGCTATCTCCTAAAGACATCGATAGGAGCATTTTACAAAGGAAGCCATAAATAAATAAATGGAGCTTTGATTCCTTTAGAATTGCTAAAATTTAATTAACTTCCAGGGATAAACTCAATTAGTTGTGTTTCGTACTGACTTCAGTTTTGCTTGCTCACTTGGGGACAGTCTCATCCCTGAAGAAGCAGCTGCAGAGGGAGAAGACACAGAAATGACACTAGGCTCTATGCAAAGAATGTTTGCAAAACCCTACAAAGAGGGACGCACGTTCATTTGGACACGTTCACAGGAGGGTGTGGCAGACAGCATTGCTGCCTGATGGATGACACTGTACGACTGACTTGTTTGTCGCTTGGCAGGGAGGTTTGTGATGTTCTGGACACTGATTAGAGGTAACAGATTTTGAATTAGAAACTGTTTTCTCAACAAGAAAGAACATGTTCGTATGATGTCTTTTCTTCTTATTTAATTGTATTCTCCGCTCACAACGAATACTTCGTTAATGATCCTAATGACTGATGTCTTGTGTCGTGAGGAAACCAGGATACTGGCATTGATTTCTTCACATCGTACCTTTAGCAAGCATCACTCTTATCCAGTGACACTTTGGATAAATGTGAGAAAGGAGTTCAAGGTCTCTTCTTGTTTAGTCCTCCCCTTTTCTTCCACATGTGGACTGGAGAATGGTTACACCTTGAAGATTACCCCCCTGCCCCCCCCCAATATGAATGACTATAATTTAGAAACGGAAATAATTAATTTACTTAATGGAGGCTAAAAACAGCCATTTGAGTTTAATGAGCTAGTGACCTAGAAGTTCTGATTCTTCACTAAAGCAGCAAGGCCTATATTAGGTGTCATCTCTCCCCTTCTTTTTTTTCCCATTTCTCTAACAGTCCAAAACTTCAGATTCTGCTGATCTTAGTAAAATAGCTTAAAAATCCAAATATTCACTATTGCAGCGTAGTAAGGCAGGGAAGCTTGGCAGTCATGCTCAGATAACCTCTGGCATCTCTAGTCCCCTTAGGCCTTGTGTATGCTTTGGTCTGTGTTGGCTGCCAGAGCAACAAAAACTGTTTTTGTCTTTCAACTGTGACAGAAGCTGGCAGCATGGACATGGACACCTAACATCCTGTAACCTTTCTGTCCTTGGGGAAAGCTCCCACCAAGTGTTCACAAAACCTGTCACAGTTTCTAGCCGGGGAACAGTGAGCATGATACACAGGAAAATGTTTTCAGCTGGTCATCAGCTACAAAACATACATGACTTCCCACCTGATCAGACACTGAAAATCTTACTGAAAGGTTTGGTTTACAGTTGTATCAGTGCACTGTTTGGTGTGCCAGTTCTGCCCTCAGTGGCTGGGGTAGTTTGGTCTGTTTGTTCTTTAGTCCAGCACAAAGTACCTAAGGCACTGCAGAGGAGATGCTTAGATGCTTCTGATTTCTCAAGATGGGCTTGGATCCACTCTAAGCAGAGTGGCA
>VWZT01005468.1:38906-71136 GCA_013397055.1 Pachycephala philippinensis
GGGGGGTGGGTGGGAGAGTGGAAAGGATGTCAGCTTATACGAGTGCTCTTTACTAGGATCAATACAGAATTTCTCCATCTCAGCATCTTGATCTTTAAAGTGCTGTTCATCCAAACTAGTGCCATCTCCTTACAGGAATTACTGCAGGGTGCAAAACACTCAGAATGTTTAGGTTTCTGTTCATCATCTCACCATCTTTCTCCAGGTTTTACACTTCATGGTATCCAATATTTCTTGTGTTTTAGAGGGTTTCTTTACCTTTGTGGCATTTGCGCACGTTTGTTCTCTCCATAGTAGCAGCCGTATAGAGCTCAGCCCTCCAGTGTTTTGGTTCTAAGCTGTAGAGTAGTATGTGCTCTGCAGGCTGCTTTTGAGAAGTAGCAGTGGAGATGCTGGAAGGGAAGCCATGATCCCATGGCCCCGTGACATGCTGCCTGTGTGACAGTATGTGTATTGTCACATCTTCTCTTTCCTTATTTTATAAAAGAGGAAATGCCTGTGGTGCTCCAGCTTGTTTATACAAAATGATTCATCAAAGAACTGTGTTCTCTTTGAGCCTTTAATTTGTAATGCCTCTGTTGCTTCTGACACTCTGCTGCCTCCAACATTATTCCTCAATTATTACTGAACATCACACATGGAATACCTCGTGTCTGTCATACGTGCAGTTCTCTAAGAAGACACCTCTTACAACTGAAGAAAAAGTGTGTGTACATGACTGTACTTTCTCACAGAGAAAACAGATAGAGTTAACTGTTAACTCTCCTTCCTTATTGTAGGGGTGTCTGATAAAAATGCAATGATGTGGAATTAATCTTAAAGTTTGGATAGTGTATCCGAAGACAGACTGTCTTAATGACAAGGCAATTGGATGTGATGATTTATAGCTAGGGAGAGTGAATTGCCGATTTTTAGATGAGTGTGTAGTGGGCAGATGTCCCCATCAGAGAAACTGCTGAATGCTCTTCAGAAGAGTACACTGCTCTGGAATGTGAGAGATGTGCATTATGTTCCCTGGTTTTCTTTGGATGCACTGTCTGACCTTAAACAAGTCACTTTGCTTTTCTGTACCTGTTTTACATATTCTGATCATATTTCTCTATTATATGTTCTGATTATTTTACGTACTTGGGACAATTTCTTGAAATATATGTGAATGGCCTCAGTGCAGTATGCCCACATTTTATTTGGAGCATATGGAAGCTACCACAGTTTTAATAATAACTGTTTTTTGAGATAAGTTTGTCTCTTTCTCCCTCAATTTTCCTGTGTAAAATGGAAATTAGAAAACTTTCTTTGTAAAGCCATACAATATTTTACTCTGGGACAAACTTCTGAAGATTTTTAGTTCAATCTAGACTTTCCTCAGAGTCGTGTGCAATTGAGCTTTGAATGCCTTCAGTCTGGTACACCCCTCTGAGGTTTCTGTTTCTGTGTTTGACCATGCCTGTGTTGAAAATCGTCCTTTTTTATGAAGTTGGAGATGCCCTTATGTTGTGGCTTAGGAATGGTACTTTCCAATTCAGTGGTCCCATTGAAACTCTCCAAATCACATCGCTCACTTGCTTCCCCTGGCCATGCCCTTCCCAGCTACTGCAGAGAATTAACTGTTCTGGCTGGAACCATGACACCTTACTGCAGCTCATGTCTCTTGCCACTGGAAGTTAACAGTGCCAATTCATGTTCAAGTTGTCTGCCATATCTCGAGGTCCTTTTCTGCAGAGCTGCTCCCTAGCCAGCTGGTCGGTATCCTGTACTTATGTGTGAGGCTTTTCCGACCCAGGTGTAGGACTTTGTATTTACTGGTTTTGATTTACATCAAACATTGCTATCAGTTCTTTGCTCCACCTTGTAAAGGTTTCTCTAAATGGTAATCCAGTGGTTCCTCCAATGCATCAACCGTTCTCTCCATGTCACCTACAAACATGTCTAGGTTGGTCCATCATCCAGGTCCAGGTCTGGAGGTACTGATGAAGTGTTTTCTGAAAGAGCTATATAGTGAGAATTAAAATGCTTTTGCTTATCATTTTTCTCTCTAGTCCTTATGCCATCAAACTCTTGTGTGTTCTCAATAAGTTTTTGCTTTGCTGGATGAATACCATTGAATAATGCTCAAATTTTACATGTTATCATTTAGCCATTCAATTGTTACGATTCTGACTTTATAATGCAATTTGGGATACAGACACATGATGATCAGTCACTGCATGGAAGTACTTAGGACCTGTGGTTCAGGAGGAGAGGGAGCTGTGTGAGAGACACTGTTAGAATTCTATTTTGGTAGGGAAGAATCTTCACTTTCCTGTGCTGAACCTTAAACCTCAGTCAGTTATTGGAAAAAAATGAACTAAATTGAGTCTGTAGTTGAAAGTGTTGATGTCTCCTTATCTTCCTCATTTAGGTACTATATCAGTGAACAGCCGACGCACCCCATTCACTGCTAGTGGGGAGAGTGAGATCCTGGATCTGGAAGGTGACATGTACCTCGGTGGGCTGCCAGAGAATCGGGCAGGACTCATCCTTCCCACAGAGCTCTGGACAGCGATGCTGAACTACGGCTATGTCGGCTGTATCCGAGACTTGTTCATTGATGGGCGGAGCAAGAACATCCGGCAGCTGGCAGAGGCACAGAACGCCGCCGGAGTCAAGTCCTCCTGCTCCCGCCTCAGCACCAAGCAGTGCGACAGCTACCCCTGTAAGAACAATGCAGTCTGCAAGGATGGCTGGAACCGCTTCATCTGTGACTGCACTGGCACCGGCTACTGGGGGAGAACGTGTGAGCGAGGTAGGTTGTGTTCCTGACTTCAGTCACACAAAGCTGAAGGTGTGCATGAGAACGAGAACGAAATCCAGTGTTCCCATAAGACTCGCCTGCCCTTGTTGGTCTTCCCACTGCTAAGTTCCAGTCCCCACACTAGGAAAACTTTCTTCTCTGATTGTTTCCTTCCAGTCTTTTCCACCTTCATTTCATGAGCTTACTTGGCCACTTCGCTCCCTAAGCCTTCTGAAGATCTTGTCTTCAGGTTCTAGAGTTTCTTTGGCTGTATATGGTTTGTCTCCTGAGGCAGAAAATGCAGCTACACCTGAGAAGTCTCAAACAAATTACTGCAAACTGTACCAAGTGTGAGCTTTAGTTCTGGAGATTTTTCTTGCATAGGATAGACAACGGATCCCAGTTCTAGCTAGGCTTCCTCTTTTTTTCTGTGTAGTAGAATTTCCTTGATGGCTGTTTATGAGTAAAGCCAGCTAATGGGATAGTGTTAAAAGCAGCATATCTCCAAGTTCACCTCTGATAAGGCAAATCTGTGGGAGACTGATGGGAGATTCTCTGCACCTTAATTGTACTCATCCAGAATTGTGATTTAAAGACATATTATTGGAGATATGAGGCCCAAGTGATGCTGGTGTAGGCAGGCAAATTTTCTATGTGTTATAGATCACATGGAAAGGAATTTACTAATGGAAACTATTTGAACTATATATTTCTAAAGTACATAGGTGGTTCCTGTTAATTGTTGTTATCCTTATTGTGCTGGTGCCACCATCAGAATGAGGTAGGTGAGTGGTTTTACAGAAAAAGATGGGGCTAAGATCAGTTACAAAAAACCCCCACCTCCCGAAAGGGTGTTTTCTTGTATTTAAACCAGTTTTTCTGTTAATATTTGGCCATTAGCACTGCATTTGGGCTAAACTGCATTCACAGTACACCCAAGAATTAACTGTAAACCATTAGCATAGTCTTAGGGCTTTCAGTCCCTTCTTTACATCACCTCACTTGGCACCCTGGTTATAGCATGTGTCTTAGAATTGGAAATTCAGATATTTTTGAGCTTCTGCTATAGGTATTTGAGCAGCTCCTTTCCCACTTAGTGTCCCCGTTATGTATTTTTTAATATTGATCATAGTAGCATGCCATTTATGAGGAAGAACATGAAGTTTACATACAATGCGTAAAATACTAGGCAGAATTGACATTTGTAATTCATTCAGTCTGCAGAGGATTTTCTTCTTTGCAGAAAATTTTTGTTAATGACCAAAGTTCTTCCTATATGGATGGGATTTTTTAGGTTTTACAGCACGAGATCTGTGATTGTTCATAAAGCCACTCACAGCCAGGAATTCATTGCATGGTGCCCTAAGCAGCAATAGCAGTTAATTGCCAGTGGGCCTTAAAACAGCTGAAGCATCAACACTGCCATCCGTGCTGGGGGAACATGGGTGAAAATGTAAGATTCATGGGCATCAGCTATGCCAATGTCAGCTCAGCAGTTCTCTCTTTTGACTACACAGGATTTGAAAATTCTGGAAAACATCAGATAGAGGTTTACTCAGCTATAGCCTTGGGAATTGTTTTGGCCAGTTGTTGTGTGATTAGGTTTTATACAAACATGATAAAAGGAAGCACTACCATAAATGCATTGTTCCCTCACAAAGTTGCATGCATGTTTGCCCTTGGTCTTTATTTAGTATTAGGAGTGACCAGCTCTGTGATTCAGGGCTTTGTGGAGTCTGTCTCATGTCCATCTCCTGGCTGACCTGGCTCTCAGCAGAGAATCCAAAGCTAACAGTGACATAAAGAACAGGGTTCATGTCATGTACCTTTAGATATCTATGGTGTTAGCTCTTAGTACTTTTATTGTCAGTGAAATCAGTAGGTTAACGGCATGTAAGCATTTTAATTTTAGAGAAATTAATATCAACTCAGGCCTGAGATCCATAACTTGGCTGTGCTCTGATGGGCATCAGTCTGAGTTAGGAAGATATATTTATGAATTAATGTCTAGCGTGGGAAGTTAAGGACATAATAAATATATTTTAGAGTCAGAGCGTATTTAAGGTTAACAAAACTGTGATGAAGCAGTTCAGGACAGCATAAAAGATGTATGCAAAGGTCCTAATCCTGAGAAACTCATTTTGTCTATAACTAGAAACCACAGACCCATTGCTGCTTTAGTCCCAGTGTCAGGCAAAATGTGGCTGTAATGCCTGACATTCCTTGGCAATGTGAGAAGCAGCTCACAGGGAATAAATATTTGAGACTGGATATGTGAAAAAAGCTGTACAAATTGAAGTGCATTTGACTCCAGAACATTTATGTGTGTTACATAGCAGCCTCATACTGCTCTGATATAAAGACTCAGTGAATACTTAGTGTCAGACAGCTGCATTAGTGCCCACTGATTTTGTCTCCATGAACAAAAGCATTGCAGGCTACCAATGATACTTTTCATTCTCCTGGTCTGACACCCAAGGATTATTGCAAGTCCTGATTGCATCTGGTCTGTGATCCTAATACTGTTGGAAGGAGAGAGGTTGAGATGGATACTGGGAAGGGAATCAAAGCAAGAGGTGCTGCCATGCCACAGTGGCACTGCTGCGTAGTGACTGATGAGCTGCCACAGGACTGGGGGGCAGCCAGGCTGGTGCATAAGGGGAGGAATGAAGAAGGAGCAGGCTAGATCTTCTAATATGGCACAGCTACTGACCCACTTTTCCAGTCTGCCACCTCTCACTTTATTCTGTTCTTACACTTCTGTCCTGCTAAAAGAGGAATGTAACTCCTGCAGCCCAAGATGGATGATAAAGGGTTAAGGGGCAGGGGAGCCTAGAATAAAGAATCTCCTGTGCTTGGTGACTATCAGGAAAATCACTCTTTATCACAAAGCAAAGCACATACTTAATATTTGGTTAAAGTACTAAAAATAGGAAGGACATACATACAGCTCTAGGAAAAGAAGCAGACGATTAATGTATTGTTGATGATAAAGTTTATCTCCCACCTCCCAGGTATAGGATTTCTACATTTATAATGCTGTATTTCTCATAAATTTTATACTTTTCCATCTGAAGGACATAATACATTTAAAAGGGACTAAAAAGGAAATTGATTGTGTCAGTTAGAAAAGAAGTTTGGGTTCCTTTTATTCATGGTGAAACAATACAAATACACAGTATTCAGTATGTCACTTTTCTAAAGCCTGTGGGAGTTTGTCTTGCCAGTGAAGTAACACCTCTGTGTATTCAGCCAGTTACACTGGATGCAACGTAGACTTTGGTTACAGTGTTCTGCTCAGACTGTACTTTTGTGCAGATAGAGAGACCTTGCTGTAACTGGAGTTTGACAGGGCACAGAACAGAGAACTGCTGCCAAGGCCTCAAATTCATTCTTACAATTCCAGTTTCTAATCATTATTTCAGTATTGGCAGTGATGTAAGCAGACAAAGGTGTTAGCAGTCTGAAAGTGTCATAGTTTCTAATAGTAATGTAGTTTCCCCTTGGGTCATTGAAATTTCATAGAAGAGATGGGGCAAGACATGGAAAAGACCAGATTGTGCTTTTGTGGGTAATAAGTGCTCAGTGCCAGCCTGTGAGGCTAAGCAAAGGCAGCGACAAGTGCTGGCAGTTAGCTTGTTATGGTCCCTATTTCACACCTTTCATCAGAGACTGTGATGACCACGTAATACACTGTTACTTAGTTTCTTAAATCCTTGCTTCTCATCCCCTGTCATCTTTCCATAATGGTTCTCTACTAAGCAGTCTAACTCAGTGTGACTTTGTTGCAAATATAGTAAATAAAGGAAAGAAATAGAGAAGAAACTAATAGACAGGGCACAATTCCTCATGCAAGTGATGCTCTGACTGCCTTGAAATGTGGTAATGATCTCACCTCCCCCTGCTCCCTGAGCTCTCTTGCACTCCTGTTAAATATGGTGAAGAGAAAGATTTAATCATGCCAGAAAGACTCCTAAACTGAATTTAGTTTTGGATAGCTCTTAAATGAATGTCAGGCACAGTGAAGTGGATTTATGATGAAAGTTATAATTGCAAGTGCATACTGAGACTTTGTACTGAGTTTGCTGGTTTTGGGTTGTGGTGTGCTGGGCATTAGGGAAAAAAAAAAAACAACCCTTGGTGCTTGTACTGTTGGTAGTATTGAATCATTCTTGCATCCTAGGGTTTTAGAAAGAGTAGAGTACCAGAGAACCGTGTCTGCAGTGCAGCCTCTCTTCTGAAGTACCTTGTTTCAACAGGTCTGCTCTTCTGCTGGTCAGTTTGAAATAAAGGACCTAAAATATCTGAAATCCCATGGGAATGCTTCCCAAATGCTTTCTGATCATCAGATGCAGGGCAAGCTTTGAGGTAATTGACAAAAAGATTCCTCCAATGTTATGGGTACCATGCTTCCTCCTGTTGCGTGTGAGCTGCCTTTCCAAAATGCACCTAGGAGAAATTAGGGTGAGTTGCAAATCTTGTCAGCAAGGGCTGGAGGGCTGTTGCAGACATGCAGGAGTGTGGGAAGTGTGGCTTAGTGCAGTAGTTGTGAAGGATCTTTGGTGGGTTTTTTTAAGTACTTAATGTCTTCTTTACCCTTTCCTTGTAATTTGTTAGTATTTGACATTGGTTGCATCAGGTCATTGCAACTCCCTGTTAATTGCACTTAAGATGTCAGAGGTAGGAGCTGGTATCTGGCTCGTGGAGGATGATCTATTACTTTGCTGTGATTACAAAGTACCTCCTCAGAACCCTGAACTTTTCTGAGAAAGACCCCAAAGCCCTGGCCTTAACTAAGCAGGGGGAGGGGAATGTGTGTTGTATTCAAATTAGTTATTTTCTGTAGCTGCAGTGAAAATGCCTTGGGCTCAAAAAGATGCATGAGGTCTGTTTGGTGGATCTTGAAAACTCTCTACACCCTTTCCTTCTAGTGAAACACTGTGAGAGCAACTGCACAGGACAAGAGCCCAGGAAGGACACAAAGCAAAAGACAACTGAAAATCAGATAATTTTAGGCCAATGAGAATCAAATGTTGTTGATCACTCACTTTTTAATATTTGCTCCTACTTAAATGATTTGACTGCAGTTTGCTTGGATTTTTTTTTAAGAGGTATATAGTTTTGAAAAAGGCAGGTTGGTATGAGACTCCTGATTATTTAGGACTGAAATGAAAGACATTGAGGTTTAGATTTTAAACCTCAAAAGTTAATTGCTCAGAACTGCACACAGCCCGAGTCCTTTCTAGGTAAAGGGGGTAAAAAAAGGGCTTTTTCCAGCCATTTTCTTTGCTTAGCTGCATCCAATGTTTATTGCAGAAAGACAGAAATATACCATTCTGGTTCTTCTCCCAGGGGCTGGAACCAGTGCTTGTTCCTGTTTGGGTTTGCTCACAGATGGACAACTAACACCCTGAGCAAACCAGGCTTTTTCTGTATTTTGTGGTAAACTGTGAGCAGTAACACACCTGCTGTTAACAATGCTGATGTTGAGCATAGGGCTACACACTTTATTATCTGCCAAGTACCTTTGCAGCAGTGTTCACTAAGAACCGTGCAATGACAATACTTCTCTTCCCATTATGTATGCAATAAAGGGAGATGTTGTAAAATTACTGGTAATAGGAAATGCTACAACACCATTTACTACACAGGATAAGTGCTGCATACTTCGCTGTCTCAAGCACAGGTAGCAGTGTAGATTTCTTTTTAATTTTAGTGAAGATGTTTGATGATAATCACATCTTTGAAGGTTTGTTTAAAGCAACTCAAAAGTGTTGATGTTTTTTGGACTGTCCAGACCTTCTGAGTATGCAGTGAAATGCTAGATAACGGCTGAGAATAGATTTTCTTATAGGACTGATGGTTCCCGGGAGTGGTGGACACATTAGGAGAAAAGTCTTTGCTGCAATGTTTTGAATTCTTTTAATTCTTGCTAGGTCTTGAACATTCAAAAACTTAAGGAAGTCAAAACATCAGAATAATTCTTATGATTTCGTGGCCTAAAGTAAGATCTTAGAAAATAGGTCTGTTCTAGACCTCATCTATTCACTAGCAAACTAGTACCAGATAGGTCCCTATTGTACAATTTCCCAAACTGTCTCCAAACTGCAGAAAAAAATACTCCATCTGAATTTAGCAAAAAATTTCATACAATCCCTTCACACCCATTTCAATTTGTTTCTCACTAATTTTATGGTAAAATCTCCATTAAACAAGATCTGAAGAATGTTAACTTTGCTAAGGGCATTTGTGTGAGAAGTTCATTTTCTCACTTGCCATCAATCCATTCGTAACACTTGTGGCTGATCCCTTTATGGCTGGCCCAGGCAGCTACTGCTGTGGAAGATATTGTTCACAGTCCTGCTCATGAAACACAGGCCTGGGCTTTATGTGATTAGCTCCCTTGTTTCTCTCCTTAAAGACTGACTGTCAGAGCAGAAGGCTACTGTTTGTTGCATAAGTGCTGGATTATTACACTTATTAGACCTTTTTATGTATCCTCCATCTTATAAATATTTCCTTACCTTCTATGGGGTAACTTCTGTTCTAACATCCAAACAATTCCCAAGATGCTCATTAGATGTTGTGCTAGCTCCAGTAAGGACAGTGCAGCCAAGGTGGGCTTGTAAGGGAAGAGAAACAATATTAAGGAACAATTTAGAAGTCTCTCATTTTTGTGGATTTAGATTGTGATCCTTACCACTTATTATAACTTTTTTGTCCTCAGAGATAGATATTCAGTCAAAAGCCACTTTGAACATATGTGCTTTCCAGGACAAGTAACTGCATTTGTAGAACTGCAATGCCTTTGTGATATCCTCAGTACAGCAGAGTGTGCAGTTAATTCTGCAGTCAGGGTGATTACATCTGCTTGGGAAAAGACCATTTCATGGTTTTTATGCTGTTGAACTTTAACTTCGAAGAGTCTCATTGATGTGACAATCTCCAACAGCATCTGCCGAGCAGCTGGAAAATCTGAGACCGTATAAAAACCAACTGATCGTCTCTCCTATATCGTATAATGTTATGGGTATGATTTTTTTTATCCATATGTTCCTCCTGTTTCTTCATCCTGATTCCATCATCATATGCTTTTGATATTTAAGGCCACTCCTGACTTCCGTGCTGCATGAGAATTTGTTATTACACCAGGTGCTCTTATCTCATCTGAATGTTAGTTGATGGCACAGAAGAAGATAATAATTTCTGCTGTTTTTCTCTAAACTTCTGTATTTCTGGCTGTTTATTGCTGAGTGTAGCTTTCATAAGGTCTTCCCCGTTCAAGAAATATGATTACCCAAAACTGTATGATTTTGTGTGCTGTCAACTCCTGTAAAGAACACTAGAACAACAACAAAAAAGATATTGATGGGTAGGTAAGACAATTTGATGAATGCTTTTAGAACCTGATAATTTTATTAGTATAGGCCTCTTCTACAGGACCAATATGATAGTGATGTTTTTTGTTTATCTCCTGGTTTATAAATGACAGTTCAGAACAATGGTTTCTCCATAATGTAAGCCACAAAATACACCACATCTATAAGTCAAGGCACAAAATGTTGTTCAGATAACTCAGACTGAAGGACAGCTTGTCATAGCAGGTCAGTTTTGCCTGAATATCACGGTGTCGTGGTTTAACCCCAGCCAGCAACCAAGCCCCAGGCAGCCACTTGCTCACTCCTCCACCAGCAGCATCAGGGAGACAATCAGAAGGCTAAAAGTGAGATAACTCGTGGTTTGAGAAAAAGACGGTTTAATAGGAAAAGCAAAAGCCACACATACAGCAAAGCAAGACAAGGAATTCATTCACCACTTCCCATGGCAGGCAGTGTTCAGCCATCTCCAGGAGAGCAAACTGATGACACTGGGTTCAAGAATTGCTTCAGGGTATGTGGTATCTTTGAGTCTGTTATAGCTCAGTGGCTGATCTCAGTCCCTGTGGCTTCATACCCCACTTCCTTTCCATACCGTGCGATCAGACCAGTTTGTGTTTCTGCTGAGACTGCCTATTGTCCTTACAATTAAAGGGAATATCTTGATGGAAGAAGCCAGAATGAAGTAGATTCATTTGTCATGAAAAATTATTTCCAATATTTAAAATTACTATATAGACCTTGGAGATGTTATCTGTGAAATTAGCTTTCTCTATCTCCCTGCTTTGCCCAGTCGAAGCCATCAAGCTGAAAGGCAGGCACTGGCACAGTGCATTTTCTGTCTCATTTCTTTTTCTCTATTCGTCTCAGGGGGAGAGGAGAGACTTGGCATTCATGATGCTCCCTTAATTAACTCTTTCTGCATGTGGAGATAGGCAGTCATCCCTTGGACACTTTGATTGATTGGGTGAGGCTATTATGTGATATGGAAAGGATATGCAAAAGCACAGCCCATCACCACAAGCGTGGAAAGATCTTATTTGGTGGTGTATATTGGCTCACCCCAATCTGCTTGGTTTGTCTGTCTTGTCTCATACTCAGTTATCGCACAGAGCAGCCCACAGGGTGGTCCTGGTGAATCCACTGCTGCTAGGTACCAGACTCCAAGGTATGGCTCTCCAGAGGGAAACCCCTCTCACTCTCACTGCTAAAGCATCTGAGAATGTGTAAAGGAAAGATAATATTCATCATTTTTATTTTATTTCTTACTAGCATCCTTTTTTTTTTTTTTTTTCCCCCTGGGTAATTGAGAACAAGGAGGTTAAAATTGGGAGATAAGGTACAGAAGAGGGAAACTGTATCCTGATAAATCAAATCTTAATATGAGTTTCAGAGTGACTTCCTGCTTTGGGATGATTATAGGTGGTGAGTAGGTGAATAGATAAAACATAAAACTTAGGAGATATCCATCACATTAAGGCAAAAGTCTTCCCACTGAAGGGAAACAGCAGCAGGGAGGAGGTACAAGATGAGCAGCTCCATAGTAAGTGCTGTTGGTCGCATGATTCTTCCATTTTTTCTGTCCTGCAACTTTTGACTTCTGAAGTTCTGCCTGTTAGGGCAGGGTCCTCTTGTGGTCAGCCTGGGCCCTTTGGGTTACCTACCACACTAATCTTGTGTTCTTGTGATCAACAGCATTTTTCTCTTTCTGAACAAGGAGGAATTGTAATTCTTCATGTTGTGATATCGCTAAAGGGAG
Organism: Pachycephala philippinensis; assembly: GCA_013397055.1. Classification (NCBI taxonomy): domain Eukaryota; kingdom Metazoa; phylum Chordata; class Aves; order Passeriformes; genus Pachycephala; species Pachycephala philippinensis. The sequence goes on from VWZT01005468.1 coordinate 50,815, forward strand.
CGAAAGGACAGGGAAGGTTGAAGGAGATTACTGTTGGAAGTTGCATCAAAGCACCAGAGTTTAGGATTCAAACGGAGTCATGTGGAATTAGTTAAGTCTGACTGCCCCAATACCCACAGGCCCCATTTTAAACTGCTGAGAAAGGAAAAATATGGTATTTTAAATAGTGATTTTTTATCCACTAACTTTCATTAAATGATTAAAATGGAAAATGACAATTCAGCCCTCAGTTGAAAAGCATGTTAGATTGACAGCTCTGGGAGCCCTAGGCTTGTACTTAGAATGAGAAATATATGGAGTACTTCTCCTTTATATACCTTAGTCATCTCTTGGAGGAGTATTTGCATTAGAGGTTAGAAAATAGGTCAGTCTTTCTGACTTGCCTGGTCTTTGGTAGAGCTACGAAGTAGAATGGTGAAAGGAGGAACTCTTCTTCTATAGCTCTGATTTCCTCTCCTTTTTGTGTGAAACTGCTGAAGACAGAGAGCCATGAGGCAGCTTAGTGCACCCAGCCCAGGGAGCAGAGCAAGGTTGGAACTCAGCAGAACAAAATGGAGTTTGTGATGCATGGACCATCTGCCATGTGAGGACAAGATCTCCCCCTCAACAAGTGATTGGCAAAAGGCATGTGCTTGCTAAATAGTGGGAAGGAAGCAAGAATACAGAAACCGTCTACAATATTTTATAGTTCTGTTATTATTTTTTTAATCTCTCTGTTGAGTATGTTTGTGACCAAAGAGAAGAAATAGGTCAAAAGAAAGGTTTTTGGCATACTAAGAAATTTCAAAATATCTAGAGTCCATACACTAATCTTAGTGTACAGGTTCTGGTTCCTAGAGGTGGAAGCCTAATAGTTCAGTGCCCAGCCATAGAAACATCTAGGTTTTCACCATTTTATTACCATACCTTCAGTGAAATTCTCTGTTGCAATCTGACTTTTTGATGTAAACCCCACAAGTCACTGCTACCCCATTTCTGCTTGTCATCTCTCATGCCCAATTTGTGCAAATTTCTTTTATTCTGCATTTGCATTTAATTGTTCTGTCCCCTTGGAGAACTGACCAGTGCTGAATTTTAGCCTTTCTCTCCCTGTCAAGTGTTACTGGAGGATGATTTAGCACTACATCCAAGGTGTTTTTCTCAAAGCTGTGTTTTTAAAAATTCCATCTTTTCTTCATGTTAAACGTGGGATTGGCCATCTGAAGGTGTGCATAAAATAAGGCACAGGTAATAGTTGGCAGTTCACTTTTCACCAGTCCCAGTCTGATGCTGGAAGCACCACTGTGGTGTGAAGGGGCTGCCTTTAACCACCTTGGTGAAGGAGGTGGAGATGGTCCAGAATTCAGCGGGGTGGAAATTTACTCCCAGTCTGTTGCCCTCCCTTTTACTGAGGCAACATCATGGTTCTGTATCTTGTTCAAATGGTTGTATGCCGTTCCCCTGAGCCTGCCAGATTCCTTCTGCCACCTTCCAGTTTGATCAAATTTCACTTTCCTGTCTGGTGCAGAAGAGCAAAGGATGTCCTGAAAGATTTCTTGGGATGTGGGAAAAGGGGACAAGGAAAGGAATGAATACGGCTTTGTCAAACAAAAGGCTGGTATCTTTTTTTGGGGGGGTGTCATTTTATAGCCTGCAAGCTTTTTGGGTAAAGTAATCATGGAAAACAAAAAGAATTAAAGAAAAGAAACAGAAATGATTTATCATGACATTTTTTAAATGCCTCACTTTGTTTTCGCTTTATCTTTTAGTTTTAGTATTTAAAGTAAAAGGCACTTGGGCTGCTTTAAAAAATAATCAAAACATAAAGGGAGACTACAAATAGCCATGTCGAAGAGTAATGAATCCAGCAGACAGAAGGACTTGTGTCCAAATAAAAAACGCAGAGAAGTGTAGGCTGGAATTGGTATTGACTGTGCAATGTGCACAGTGCTAATGGACCTGCAGAAGAAACAGGAACATTGCAGCCATAAAGTGAAAACCTGGTCCACTGTGAATACAGATGAGATTGGGAAAAACAGTGCTTTTATGGGGCTGCTTTTGCACACATGGCCTCTTGAGCTCACCTGCTTATAAAGTCAGAGTGACAGGATGTAGATTAGCAATCAGCATCCTCATTTAGCCGTTTCTTCCCCGGCTGATTTACACTGCTGTGATTTCTTTTTTCTTTTGTCTTTTCCTCCTGGCTGGTGACGATTTGCTGAGCCTATCTATTCTCTTTTACACTGTTGTTTTTTCTAGAAGCTGTAAAAATTAAAATGCCAATCATTTACCTTTCTTTGTGTGTCTATGTGTGTGTTGCCTACAGTTGCTACCCTAGTCTGTGCCGCCGACCAAGGCTCAGTCAGGAAATCTTCCAGTAAAGCAGCTTTGAAACAGCTGCCATGTCCCTTTTGCTGTCAGTTGGTTTTCCTAGACACCTTTCACTCAGATTATGGAGAGATGCTTGATCTTTGTGGTCCGCCAAAGTGTTGATCAATAAAATCCTATTTAACTGGGTGGCACCCCTAACTTTCTTTTCCCATGTTGATCCCTTGAAAGGCAGTATCCTGTTAGGCACTGAAGAGATTGTGCATGTCAAGAACTGTAATTCAGCATCTGTTTGTGTCCCTGCAGGTAACTGTGTATTATGTTTTTTCCTGCTTCAGCATTGCTTCTGGATTACACACCTGAGCAGTTTCCTGGTGAAGGCTGCCTAGGGGAGCTTCAGGGCATGAAGGAAGAACACCCAGATACAACCAGGAGTGGGGTCCTGGCATTAGGCTTGTTTGTGTTTGGAAATGAGATGTTTTCTGTTCCAGCAGTGAACTGTAACCCATCTGAAACATGGGCTGGCAATGGACTTTAGGCTGTTCCCTGCCACAGTGTTGTGGGGCCTGCCAAATCTCTCCCTGTAGAAGCCAGCGATGGAGGCTTGGGTGAATTTTTGTACCTTTGAATGCAGATAACTTGTGGGGGACCCCTCAAACTTAAAATGAGCTGACAAGGTCATAGCTGGGAGAAAGCCAACTGATCTTGACATCTCTACCTGTCTTTGGGCTATCAGAATATGCTAAATAAATCCACATCATACTATTTATAAGGATGCAAATTGATAATCGTATACAAAGAGGTGCCTTTTTTTCCCATATGCAGAGTATTTGCAAAAGGAGATTGATATCATCATAATTTTATGTTTTGGGAAACTGTGATATAGAACTATTAAGGCACCTACAGTAAGATTCTAGATAACAAAAGTAATTAGCCACAGACCCTGACTCTGAGAGGATTTCATTTACTGGGATTTAAGTGTCTGAATCTAAGATATCACCTAATTTAGTCGTTAGACTCTTAGGGCACTAAGCTACTCTTTCCACCTTGAAAAAGCTATCAGATGTCTCTAAAATAATACTTGCAGATCTCTGAAGACATGGTTGTATAATCCTGGGATATTTGGTTAGCAGTTCCTAGAGATAAATACTTATATATTGTGATAGGATAGAGATAATTCATATCAGAACCAGAGTTCCTTCATCTTCTCTTCTCCTGTTTTCCCACTCAGAAGAGCACTCATGAATCACTTTGGCCTTTCAGCACACAGTAACGAAAAGCTGATTACTATACAGCTCCCCACAGGTCAGCCTCTCTCTTACCCAGCATTGCTCACTCAACTATCACTCCCTGTGTGTCTGATCAGAATCCAGGGGTCTCCAGCTGACTAATACATGGAGGAAGTTAGTAGATGTGCTTATAAGGCAAACTGCAGTTGTATAAGCCTTAACTTAAGGAACAAATAAAGATTAAGAAAATGTTATCTGATGGTGAGAGCTAAAAGGCAGTGATTTCCCTGGACCAGGGTAAAAGCACAGCAAATGCTGTTACTCAGGAATCTTTGCGAAGCTGCCCTGCAGATGCTGTTCAGAAGGTGTGTTGCAGTGCACTGGGCACAGAGCATCCTGTGCTACGCTGTGTGCAGCCCTGTTTGCTTCGCAGGACCATCTGCTGCCTGCTGCTGCCGTGGCAGTACCTGCGGATGGGCGCTGAGCTGTGTCACGTCAGTTCAGCATCGCTGCCAGCCTGCTGAGGAGGGCTGGTCAGGGCTTCTCACAAAACAAGCCTTGACAGATATGGGACATCACTAATTCGGTGCTTCACGAAAGTATACAATGTAGATATGCCTTAGAATTCTATTTCTGGCTTGTATAACTACAAGCAAGTTCATTTTTCTATGCCTTATTTTCCCCAGCTGCAAAAATCTCCCCCAAAAAACCAGATACTTCAGACTTTCCAAAATCATAAAAGGGTTACAATGTGGAAAAATTCATTAATCACTAAGAGCTTCAGATTCTAGGATGAGAAAAGCTGAAGACCAGCAAAATGTGTATTTTTTGCTAATATTTGACATTCTGTTTCATAGTTTTTCTTAAGCTTAATGGACATCCTGCCGTGAGAACAGGTCGAAAATGGAACCTAATGAATGATACTTATTTTTTGTGTTATCTAACTAATTTTCCTGTTACTGCTACTTGACACAGAGTATTTTATTCTTCATCAGTACAGAAATGGGGGCAGCTCTTTGTATTGTGTGTTAATAATTTGAGCTCATATGCCCAAAAGAAAAACATTGCCTAGACCCACAACGTGTATTAAAAATCCGTAAAGGTCAGAGATTTTCTTTTAAAATAGCAGTGACTTTCTGTCTTGTGCTACTTTTCTACACCTGCATTGCTAATGCAATCCTTGTGTGGTTGTTGAGACACAATGCTGTGTTTTTTTGAGGTACACAAACAACCTTTTATAGCTAAAATGCTGTAGTACTTGAGCCACTCGGGGAAAAAAAAATCTAGTATCTTTGGCATTGAAAAGGTAAAATTATTCATTGCCCTTTATAAAGCACTAAACAAATGATGAAATTTTGTGTGGTGTGTCAGCGATTGGCTGGATGTATTTAACTAGATAGGGATATGAGATTTACAGAGCACACAAGAAAGAAGCCTTAAATAGTTTTACCCATTGACCTTTGCCAAGATAATAAAGCCTGAATATCAACTCACCACTTAAATTGTGTATTAATGAAGTGCCATTGGGTACTCAGCTACACCTGTGCTAGTTAGAAGTATTCCTAGTCACACAAGTAGAAACGTGCATTCAAGAAATATGAGCATAAAAAGTGTAGAGAAAGCACTGTTGAGCAGCTTAGACTGCAATCCAACAATATGAAGGAAATTGGCAAAGTAAATTGAAATATAATCAGGAGGCTGAAGGGAATTATGGAGAAAGATTAGAAGAGTTCAGTACGTATTGCTTGGTAAAATGATAACCTGAGGAGAGGATGATGAAACAGCTCTGATGGGAGAACTGCCTTCCCAAGGAAGGGGAATTGATTAAGGAAGTTCGCAGGACACTTATTATGGAATATTGGGTTAAATTAAGAAAGGAAAAGGGTGAATATCATACCATCACAACAATGAGCTTGGTTTGTTTTTGCTTTGTTTTGCTGTAGCAGGGATCATAGAAAAGGGTGGAAATCCCATCTGTTAGACATTGGAAATTAGGATGGCTGAAACAGCAGAGCAAGGCCAGGCTGCTCTACACTTCAGTGAAATATGCTTTGTAAGAGGACAGGAAGGGAAGGGAGCTCCCTGATCTAGCCAGCTCTTCTGCTTCTAGCTTGTATGGATCTGTGAAATGTATGCCTCAGAATCATAACCTGGAAATGTCTTCCAACTTCAAAAGACCTATTTTCCTTTCTAAATCCTGTTAATGACTGGATGTGTTTTCCTAATTAGCAAGTACATGAATAAATTTATACTACATGCAAGGCACTGATTACCAAAGTAAGTTTTGTTTGATTCTTATTGTAATTACTTGATATAATAACTCATACTGAATTAGGAAGGGTAGAATAGTTAATGGTGTAAAAATAACAACATTTTGATACTTCAGCTTCTTTGCTAGATCTCAAAGAATTGTGGCACAAACTCCATGTTTAGGCAAATTGGAAACAATATTATGTGGTATGTGTTACCAGATGAAAAAAGACTGTTGCTAAGGAAGGTTTTGTTAAATGCACTGTAGGGAAAAGCTGTTGCCAAAAGAACTTCAGATCCCAAACTGAAATCTCAATTTGAAGAGTTGTTCACAGACTCACATGAGAAAGAGAAGCATGGAGGAGTGTTGTTTCCAGGTTTCTGGTAAGGAGAGCCTAGTGTAAGAATTATTCTCTCCAGCCAGTGCATGAGCAGAAGCAGCAAGTATGCTGCTAACTGTTCATCTTTGTGGCAGATGGAGGACAGAGGCTTTTCTGACTGACAAGCTGTCATCCCAAATATTGTTCATCTGCAGAAACACCAAAAACAACAACAAAAACATAGTCTAACATTTAGTTCACTTGGTTTTAGTCCTGCTCTGTCATGGACTTTGATCTTTGGCAAATCAATTAGGTTTTGAAGAATAAGACAGTAAATCCTGACAAACCCCAGCATTGCCCCCTGTAGTGCTCAGGGGCCCATCAGCTCTTACAGTAAAATCCAAATAATCTAAGTAAAGTGCTTAGGGTGTAAAATGGCTGTTAAGTAACGATGGTGTTCAGGACAGCCAGTGGGTGGGGGAAGCAGGGACAGGCTTCAGGTAGCCAGAAGTGCATGCCAGGAGGAGGGTGTGCCAGTCCCCTCTGTTGGGTACAGGCTTGATCCTGCTGCATCCTGAGCTTGATGCCCACAGAAATATGAAATCTGCATTCTAAAACCCACTTCAAGGCTGAGATGCCACAGAGCACCACATGTGGTCATACAGCCTGCAGTGTGTTGTGAGGCACTTGGGTGCTCTGCCTCATTGCATTGCTTTTACTTCCCCCTCTTCCCACTGAACAGAAGCTTCTTTGTTGCCAGGCTCTATATTGCTTGCAATTCTATGCCTTGATCTCTCCACACGTGAAATTGCTCACAGGATGTCCTCTGCTCTGTCTAAAAGGTTTGCAGGTGACTGTTTACTTAGATTCCTGTGTTCTTTGTGTTGGTAACCGTGTATGTTGTGCAGGAAGTTTTAGTGCAATGTTTAAAAGCTGTGGAAGCTTGGGAGCTTCTCACACTGGCAGTCTATCACTGAGGGGTTTTTTTAAATTACATTGGTGGTGTTCTGTTGAGCTGTGTCAGGAGTGGGTGAGAAAAGCACTGTGATTTCCTCTTCCAGATGCAGATGAAATTAGGGAAGTATGACAGTCCCACAGCAATCCTGCTGGTTTTGGTGCCTTTGTTGGAGCACAGCTGTGCCCAGCAGCTGGTCTGGAATCAGAGAACCAGGAAATTTGCACAGTTAGCAGATATAAATAGAGAATCTGTAACTATGAGAGATGCTTAACTCTGCAGTAAATAAATCATAGTCCAAAAAAAAGGCTAATTGAAATCTTAAAAAACTGTCTTGTGCCTCAATTCTTCCCCTTTTGAGTCTCTCTCTATCTGCAGAATTTGAAAGAGGAACAGGTGTTGTATCTATAGAGTCTTACCATCTATGTTTCAAGTGATGTCAAGATCAGTCCCCTTTCCGCTACAGATTTAGATTATTTTTAGGCTTGTGGATTATTTTCCAGCTTCCAAAGGAATTATCGACCTCTTCATTATTTTGACTTGTTTGATATTCTGAGAATTTTTCAGGGTCTGTCCGGTGCAAAGTACAACAAGGTGGCAGGTAGCTCTTGGATCATCCAAGAAGTGGGGGGCAGCAGCCCACTTGAGGGCTTGTGGGTTGTGTCCCTGCACTGTCCTGGCTTTGCAGTGTGACAGTGGATGAGCTGCCTTCTATTTCTGTCTCAGTTTCTGCTGTGCAAGTAGGCCAGTTCAAAAGACGTTCCTGAGTGCATCTTAATGCTTTGAAATCGTGTGGAGGACTTCAAAAAGCAGGAATCGAGGACAGGGAAACCATCCTGTTAGGACACCTACTCTTTTTCCTCTTTGGTCAGAGTACGTTAGCTGCTTATTTTAGAAAACAGTTGTTTGCGGTTGTGTTGTGGTGTAGAGCTGTGTCTAATCCTTTCCAGCTGTAAATTAGGAAAAGCTCCTTTTGAAATAGCCCTTCCTGATCCAGAACTTGTGCAGATGCAGTGGAAACTTGAGACCTTGTCCAGCAAGTGGCAGTGAGAGCTGGTGGCAGTGGCACTGCACAGAAAACCGACTGGGATTTGCTGTGTGTCTCTGCTTTCTCTTCTGCCCCTGGAGGAGCCACACTGCCGTTCCTTGAAAAAACCATGTAACAAGTATTTCTCAGCGCTAGTGGCACAAGCGAGGAGACAATTGCAGCCTCCTTCGCCATCTAATGGCCTCAGGCAGCACTGCCATCCTCCCCTCACTGTGCCCCCAAAGTGTCTGAGCAAGTGCACCACTCCCTGGGGCCCATGGCCTCTGCATCCCCATTGCCTGTTCTGCTCACCCAGCAACTGCTGGCTCACTTGATTTGCTAAATTCCTACTAGCAACCCTTTGGGGAAAAGCTTGACACTCTTTTTGTCTTCAAATAGACTTGAAATATATACTGAAGTGTATTAATTCCTTAACACACATAGCTTTTCCACCCTCTGGGCTCCCCCCATACCCTTGCAGCCCTCCAGGAACCCTTAGGAGAAAGCAGAGCATGCTGTTCAATACAGATGTTGTACTGAACTTTCAGGATCATGATTAAGCCCAGCGTACGAGCCTGTGATTTACTTTATATTGAAAATAGAGAGAAGTGTCTCTCTCTCTGTGCAAGAGGCCACATGCCTGCTTCTGTGGGTGAAGAGCTCAACATCCCTTTTCTCCAGTGATATGGGGAATGATGGCTCATGTATTAAGCTCTGAGTTTCTAAACTCTCGAATGACTTGAGAGAGAGTTTTATGAAGGAACCGTTTTTTCTATATGTATCCTAGGTACTTGTCTTTCATCACATAAGTCTGACAGCTTTTGCTGGCCCTCACTTGCACATTAAAAAGTGGAGTAAATTGAGCTGTCTTTGGTGATAGTGTGGAATTAGATGTCAATAACCTGTCAGATGTGGATGCCAAATGTGTCTGTGCCTGACACATAGTACCTTCAATACAAGGGTTCATTAGGTTTTATTTTTCCATTTGAAACCTCCTTTTAATATATTTGGTTTAGTCTGTAATGATTGCTTAAGTGAGAATCTAAAACGTGTTGTTGAAGAGAGTTAAGTGACATTCTTTCCTACTTTCAGATCAAATAAAGGAAAATCACAAAGTGACTTGTTGAATAGATCTCAAGAGTCTTAATTTGTGTCCTTCTGCTTTAGTTAACAGGCCAACATTATTAGGCCAGATTGGATGGGGCTCTGAGCAACCCAGTCCCTCCCCATGGTAGGGGGGTGGAACTAGATCATCTTTCAGGCCCCTTCCAGCCCAAACCATTCTATGATTCTACAGGTATTAGGGGATCAGTGGAAGCATAATAAAGAGGTACTATTAATTATAGTTTAAGCAAAGTGGAAAGGCAAATACTGACTTGTCTGAACTAGCATCCTTTGGTTTAGGTGCATAGCAAGGCCACAAATTCTGCCCATATTTGAGTCACAAGGAAAGTGATTTGGAACCTGTACTGCCAGATCATGAGGTAAATGATTGATGACTGAAAGTGATTTTGTTCTGGAATAGCTGAAATGTCCAGTAAATCTATATCAGTGGAGTGACTTAGATGGTTTAACTCAGCATTTCTGCACTTGTTCAATGTTGGTAGGTTTTTCATCAGAAATTAAGATGACATTATCAGTCCTCAAAAAACCCAAGCCTGAACTTTGGCATTATTATATTCTTTGTTGTACAGTCTCTTATCTGTGGCATAAAAATGGAAATCAAATCTGGCAGTTTGAGACAGTACTCACATCCCTGATGAAAATATGTTTTGTCACTTAAAACATACACTTTTGCTTCACCAGCAGCTAGTGCTGTAGGAAGCAGCATATAATTAAATGTTGCTGAAAAAGGTGGTTGTCAATCCGAATCCAAGAGCAGCAGGTCAAAGCAGCATTTGTTTCCTTGTGTGCTGTCTGCTCTGCTTGCTTCAAAGTTACAGTTTCGCCATTAGATGGCAGTTTAAACACCATAGATCACAGAATCATAGAATATCCTGAGCTGGAAGGGACCCACAAGGATCTTCGAGTCTAACTCCTAGCCCTGCTGAGGACAACCCCAAAAATCATACTATGTGCCTGAGAGTATTGTCCAAATTTATCCTGAACTCTGGTTGCTCAACACTTGACTTTGTTTGGAAGAGTGAGGGCTTTGCCTGTCTTCCTTTGGTAATGTATTTTTCTGCTGTATTCCTCCCTTTGTGGTATTACTCTGGCCAACACAGGAGGATGTTTATGCAGTGTGAAGAAGTGATGTGCTGTGTAAGGCCAAGCACTATAGGTGTCACTGTGTGTTTCCCAGGGGAAAGGGTGCAATGTGGCTCGATACAACCCTTGTTGCTTTGCTATTGTGCAGAATCTTGTTCTGACTTGATAAAATTACTGGTAAGGATAAGTCAGCCCTTAACTGTCATTGAAGATTATGGTATTGTGTATTTGGAAGCACTGTGCATATTTGGTTTTTTTTCCAGAGCTGGATGGAAATTGGAAGAAGAAGAGGTTTGAAAAATATAATGACATTTTATTTCAGTTTACAGGAAGGAATTTTCTGATGTGCTTTGTTTATTTCCTGGTGCAGGTAGCTTGCTGTTTTTGTTGTTCTTTGTATTGGCATTTTGCACAGTAACAGGAGAAAGAAAAATATGAAAAAAATAAATACCATATTCTGATGCCATGAACAGTAGGAGGGGGAAATCTGACAGGTGAAGTACATACAGACAGTTGGGTTTAGATTATTTTTTGCAATGTACTCAAATTTAAACTGAAGGTGTCCCAATAGGCAGCTGTTACAGTCAGGCTCAAACAGTTAGTGTTGTTACAAAATAATTTTTGTCTAAATAATTTCTGAAATAGTACAGGATCCTTTAGAGTGTAGAAACTTCCAGACTATGAGTTCTTCTGTTTCCTTATATTGGCTTTAATTCAACTTTACATCTCTTGTGGGAAGGCTTCTGGATGGTGTCACAAATATTTTTCAAATTGGAGGCCATCTGGGACACTAAGGCTCGAAACCAGTTTCACAGGAGGTTCCACTACTGTGCTTCAGCCACAAGTAGCAGCTCTTGGCCTCCCCTGCCACTCTGTCCTTGTAGAACTTTGAGTGCTTGTTATCTCCTGGACTGGATTGGGGGATTCCTTTGAAATGTGGGCAGATGTGAGCTGCACATCTGCCCAGCTGTTCCTAACTACTCCTGCTTGCCTGTGCAGCAGCCAGACTGTTCTCCCTGCAGCTGAAGGCTGCCTTTGCAGAATTGCAGCCTGGCTTTCTCATCCCTTTCCAGTGGGCACAGAAACAGTAGGTGTGCAGAGTGCAGACAGCCCAAGAGAAGGGGCTAGCAACAAGTAGTGGAAAAACTGAAAGAATGCCTTCAGATGTAACTACTTTTTTTTCCTTTTCCCCCAGTTTTAATTGGTAATGATTAGTGGCTTTTACCACTATAGAGAAATACCATTTGAGAGAATAGGAAATGTCAAACTCTCTCCCTCACCACTTTTTCGTCCTTGTATAATGAGGGAAGAGAAAATTTTTATCCTTGAAGTAAACACAATTTGCTGGTAGGACCAGTTCTGGTCAGGCTTTCTCAGAGCCTGGAAAACCTCATGATGGATTTGCCACAGCCTTTATACAAAGTTAATCTGATAGCCACGCTCCCATCTGCTTTTACCATGCTTTGTTAAATTGTGTTGGACTCTGTTTTAATAATCTCACTTTCTCTGATACACTTTGGAGATTTGGCCAAATAATACATGTGAAAGCATTCTCCAGTCCTCTAAACATACAGCCGAACTGGCTACCCCCCAAATTTACCTTGGCTTCCATCTTTGTTCTGATTAATTTCCTTCTTTTTGTTACCAAGGTAACTCTTACTAGGTATGTGTTTCATATTCATATCAACAAGAACTAATTGATGTAAAAGAATTGTGCATCTAATATCCTTTATGGCTAATTTTCAGCAAATAGGTAGTGATTAACTGCCCTGACCTTACCTGTGATCCCACTTAACTAAATGGGATGGGTTTTGCAATTTAGTCTCTTCGTTCTATCTCTTCTGCACTTAGGGGCCTGGGAGACATTTTAGGTGAAAGCAAACTGTTTTTTCCACTGTACAGAGTGTTAAGACTGTGTCTGTTGACGTTTTTGTCAAACACCTAGGTTTTTATTAGGATTCAGAATCCATTCTTAGGGACTGCACTTTCTGTCTGCCACCCAGATTAGCAAACACGTCATACTTGTGATGGGTAGCTTTATTCCTCCCCTTGTCTCAGACTTCCTCAGAGCACAGGCAGCCCTGCAGGTCATTCTAAACAGTGATTTTTTGATATGGAAAAACCTGTCTTAGTTTGAGATTACAAAATTCCTGTTTTTCTCTGTCTAAGGAATTTCTGAACCCTGGTCTTTAGGAATGACTGGTTGATGTTTGAATTTATCACCCCACCCTTGTGACAGAGATATCAACTGTACCATCCTTAATGCTTTTCTGAACAGTACAAGGATTAACCCTGATGTGGGAGAGGGACCAATTATTCCTTGCTATTGCTCTGTGAGTATTTCAGGTTCTCTATTTCATAAAGAGATTGTTCAAAAACCTTGAGAACCTGAAAAGACCACAGTGAAGTGACGCTTTTTATTACCTGCCCGCTCATGGCAGAGTTCCTTCCCAGGCAGTCCATTCTGCAGGTGTGCTGCCTAGCATTGAGTGAAGGTGTATGGAAAGAGATGTCATGCAGGAGGTGCAGTCACTGATAAGCAGACACTGAATTTTATGTTTGAGGCAGTTTACAGGTCTGAGGAGACCCTCTTCCCTGTTAGGCTGCATTTACTCTGACAGAATTTGATGCAATGGATCGGAAATGTTGGAACAAAATACATCACATATAGTTTGGTGCTAGCAATCCAGAGAGTAAGTGTCCCTCTGGACTGTGTTATAGTGGACAGAAGTGCTTTAGCTAGGATAAATAGCCACTTATTCACTGTTAAAGCTCTCTTAATTTGGAGTTTTTCATTATATTTAGTATAAAAAGAAGAGTACAGGATGTGGATACGTTCTTATATTTTATCTGTAAGTGGATGCAAGTGTCTTGATGTGGGTGACAATGTGACAGCTTTCCAATTTCAGTTAGGAGCAGGAGAGATCCAGGCATTTCAGTAAAAGTCATAGCCGTCATAGAAGGTGATCTGAAAATCTTCTGCACGTAAATGGCATTTTCAGTCTAAGATACCTGGTGATTTCAAGATTTGGTTGGTCTTGTTTTGAATAGGAATAGTCTCAGGCCTCAGCAGCTATTTCAGTAAGTCTACAATAGAGGCAGCTGAAGAAAATTCAGCTTTGCTTAACTGTGACACCAGGCTGGTGCTTTTGGACTATGACACTCTTCATTGCGTTCTGACTGCTGCCCTGAATTTCAAAGTGAATAAATGGGCTGCACAATGGTGAATGTGAAAGTTTTCGGGTCACAGCTGCTGCCATAATTTATACATCTACAGTTCTTTTGACTGGAGAATCTTACAGAAGTTGCCAATGCTGACTAAATCTTCACAGCTTCAACAAGAAGCAGGATTTATTATCATTTACACGTCCCATCAAGATCACTGCATGCTCTTGGAGCTCAGAGAAGAAGAAAAAGATTAATGGAACTCTGTCGCAAGCCGTGCCGGGGTGGCAGGAGGCTTCTTCGACAAACCGACAGCGGACATGGAAAGGGTCTTTGTAGAAGAGTCCACAGTAGTTTTTATTCAACTACACGTGAAGAAGTCACAGTGACAAAGGCAAAGACAATGGCAAGCTTGGGTTTTTTATAAGGGGCGGGGAGGGTATCAGGGAGGGGTGGTACATAGACGAGACCGGGGTAAAGGAACCAATAGGGAAACTCTGAGGGAGGGACAAAGGGACAGAGGCCAATGGGAGAACAGGGAGGGAGGAATTTTCTGGAACAGAGGGGTAGGAAAGTCCACAGGCCAGTTGGGGGAACAGAACTGGGGTGCATCTGCACAGTAGAACAAAGCATCCCGGGAGAGGCTTCCTCTGTCACCTTAACCTGGGAAGGATTTCTATCCCTTGTATTATGGGCTCCCACGGAACTCTATTCTCCATGACCCCAAACCTTTGAGTTTTGAACTGAGGGTTTGTACTGGCTGCTGTTATTTGTAAACCCATTCACTGAATACAGCCCTAGGCACTTGGACCAGTACACAGTCCTGCACTGTAGATCCTGCACTACAGCCTTTGGCATTTGAGATAGGCTTGTAGGAGTTTAATTACTGTGTGATAATTATAACCAGTGTTGTGGACTATGATTTTCTAACTGTGTCCTTACCAAAAGTTACTGGTTTTGTAAGACAGAAACTGCATATGGTCATGTTTGGAGTCAGACAGGGACAGCTCATGGACATTACTGTAATTGTCCAAACACTGAAATTCTGTGTAATTTGGGTCAACATTAGTACATAAACACCTCACATACCTATGCCAATTCTTTTTTTTCCTCTTCTTTTATCTGAAATTTCTTTTTATTTCAAAAACATTTATCTACAGGTACCAGAGTTTTAAAGTGGAGTTTGGTCTGGGGTACAATCATGTTTTCAAAAGGCAGTGTTTGTTATTTGAAAGTAGGACTAAATTTCTTTTATCTGCTAGTGAAATTTACAGGCTTGAACATGTATCTCTTGCTTCAGCCTTCATGATCCTGGCAATATCAACTGCCATTCCATGCCAGCTGCTAGTTTCTACTTCTCTTTGCCTCTTTATCATGGTTCCAGTAATTGAACAGTGGTTGCAATTAGCTGGGTGAACAGATCTGGCTGTTGCATCTCTGCTGATGACTTCATTAGGAATGGACAGAGCCTGTGGGATGCCTGGAAATCAATGTCGCCATTTCGGCACTCTCTGTGCTGCACTGACTGAGCATTGCTCTCAGACAGTCACCACACTTGGATTAGTGGTTTCGCGAATATTTTTAGGGAAGACAGCAGATCTGTGATGGGAGAAGAAAAGGCTCTGAAGGGACCTTCCTCCAGATCCTAGTATTATAAAGTCAGCTTAGTTTATCTTGTACTTTAAGTTTGGCAGTTGTAGTCTGAAACTCCAAATTACATATTATCCTGTATTTTTCCACAGCATGTATGCTGTTGTTACCCTCCTAATTGCTACCTGCTCTGTTGTATCGGGCTTCCCTTCAAAGATGACCTATTTTCCATCATTTGCGAGTGCTGTGACATTCTTGTTTCCATGAAGCTGCTTGTCTTACATGAGTTATAAATAGCTACCTAGTTCCTCTGCCTACTTATTTTCAGCATGGCAGTGTCTCGCTTCTGGCCCTTCCTAAATCACTGATTGTCTTGAAGTATTTTTGCTTTTTCAAAAGCAGTATGGTGTGGACAAGTTCGACCTACAGTTTGTAGACCCATGTTTTCCATTTGCTCCCTGTTCTATTAACGTACCTCTTCCAGGAATTTACAAAGTTTAGGGGTTTGGGGCTGTCAGATGAGGAGAAGGAAGAAAATTAAATTGAGGGTTGTCTAATGCTGTGAACCTTCCTTAAACCAACAGCCAGAGGCAATAGTAGTTAGTTTTTCTTTCCAGTATTGGAAAAACAGAACTGAGGAGAGGTTGTTTATGGATTTTAAAATGGTTATGAATGTAGTTTACATTACAGCCTTGCTTTTCAAAAATGATAGACTGATGATCACAGAATCAAAGAATCATCAAGGTTGAAAGAGACCTTCAAGATCATCTAGTCCAGCTGTAAACCCAGCAGCACCATAATCACCCCTAAGCCATATTCCCAGTCTTCACATCCAGATGCCTCTCGAACACTTCCAGAGATGGTGACTCTACCACTTCCTTGGGCAACTTTTTGCAATGCCTAACCACTTTTCCAGTGAATTTTTTTTTTTTTTTTNAACTTTTCCAGTGAAAAAAAGAAATTTAATATATAATCTCAACCTCACCTGGCAGAACTTAAGGCCATTTCCTCATATCCATTGAGACATGACAGAGGAGACCAACCCGCAGCTCACCACAGCCTCCTTTCAGGTAGTTGTAGAGAGCAGTGTGGCCCTTCTTGAGCCTCCTTTGCTCCAGGATAAACAAACCCAGTTCTCTTAGATGTTCCTCATCAGACTTGGGCTCCAGACCCTTCGCCAGCTCCATTGCCCTTCTCTGGACTTGCTCCAGCACCTCAATGTCCTTTTTGAAGTGAGCAGCCCAAAACTGTACACAGCACTCGGGGTGTGGCCTCACCAGAGTTGAGGAGAGAGGGACAATCACTGCCTTAGTCCTGCTGGCCACACTGTTTTTGATGCAGGCCAAGATGCCATTGGCCACCTGGGCACATGCTGACTCATGTTCAGCTGCCCCTCAACCAGCACCCCCAAGTCCCTTTCTGCTGAGCAGTTTGGGAACTACTCTTCCCCAAGCCTGTAGCACCACATGGGGGTGTTGTGCTTCACCTCATTGGACCTCATGCCGTTGGCCTCAGCCCATTGTTCCAGTGTGTCCGTATCCATTCCTACCCTCCAGCAGATCAAAACTCCTGCCCAACTTAGTGTCTTCTTCAAACTTACCGAGGATGCACTTGGTGTCCTTGTCCAGACCATTGATAAAGGTATTAAATAGAACTGGCCCTGATACTGAGCCCTGGCGAATAACACTTGTGACTGGCCACGACCTG
The DNA here is from genome assembly GCA_013397055.1 of Pachycephala philippinensis. NCBI lineage: Eukaryota > Metazoa > Chordata > Aves > Passeriformes > Pachycephala > Pachycephala philippinensis. The sequence goes on from VWZT01005468.1 coordinate 67,573, forward strand.
GATTCCATTCACCACCACTCCTTGGGCTTGGCCATCCAGCCAGCTTTTCACCCAGCAAGGACTACACCCATCCAAGCCCTGATAACTGCCTTTTGAGTAGCTTTCCCGTATGGTGGGGGAAAAAGGACTGGAAGCACAACAATCAGATGTCTTTAGTAGTGTCATAACATGTTTGGTTCCAAACTGTGAATGCTCAGAGACGATTCAGCAGGGGTAAAGAATTTGCCCAAGGACATACAATGGCTATAGGAAAGCAATGTTTTGAATCTTCTGTTTCTTTAGTCTTGACAACATGCTCTAAGAGGCATCCCCCTCAATGAGATAACTCACAAGACAAAATCTTTTCAATCTCAAATCGTATCTATTTGCAGGTGTAAGGTGATGTCTGTGGAAAGGTGCAATATCCAGTGAAATCAGGGCATTCTGGCACTTGAGATAGAATAATCATGGTTGAAAGAGATCTCTGGAAGTTATCCCAACCACCTGCTTCAAGTGAGACCAACTTGAAGAGCAGAATTGATTGTTAAAGGCATTATTCTGTTGAATTTTGAAAATTTCCAGAGTTGGCGTTTCTGCAGCTGTTCTGTTGCAGTGTGTGGCAACCCTCATTGTGTAATTTTGTCCTTATAATTTTCTCGATTTTCCCTTGCTACAAATTGTGTCTGCCACCTCTTTTTTTCACTGTACACTGAGATAAACCAAACATTTTTGCTGTAATCTCCCTTTCTTGGTGAACACTACTCAGAAGGTACTGATCAAATGCTTCATGTAGCTTGACAGTGCCATGAAGAGAACTCGAAGATGTTTGAACTAAACAGAAGTTGTGTTACTTTCTAAAGTGCCACGCGTGGTAATGCAAACTCTCAAACTATCATTTTAGTAGCAGGTTTCCCCATTATGCTCCTTTACATTGAGGAGCAATTCTTCTTCTACCCTTAGCCTTCTTGCTAGAGATTTCTTCCCAAATAGTTGTACACAGCTCTGTAAATGTTAGAGTGACATTTGGAGTAGATTTGAAAAGCCCATGTGCTCCTTCTTGGTTCTCCTGAGTCTCTGCCAAGCTTCAGTATGGCAATATAACCTCACTCCTCACCTCCCAGGGCTAGCAATAACATTTACAAGCTACAGTTTCCTCTGTCTGCAAATATTTCCACTGTGGGACTCAGTGCTCCTACAGCTCCTCCCTAGGCCAGTTCTTTATGATTGCAGCCCAAAGAAAGGAGAAGCAGAGTTTATTTGCCTTTCGTTGTGGAGTACATGAATTTATTTATAGCTCCCCACCTTACAGCACCCCTTGGTTAGCTCATGACAACGGGAGTGTAGGAAGGGCACACCAAGCCTGATGCTGATGGAAACTGGTACATACTACTTTATAGGGTAGCCACAGGTTAACCTGGGGAGTTAGAGAGTTGATTAAATACAGAAGTCAAGGAAAGCTAGAATCCAGACCACAAATGGTAGAGAGGTTTATTAATGGAGAGAGATTTGGGATCCATGTCCCTAATATATCTTCTCTGGGTCAATTTAAAATTTGGAAGGTCTCCATTGAAGCTTTTTTTGTAGACAGGCAAAAGTCTTGTGGGATTTTACCTTACAATGATAGAAGCCTCGCAGTTTTAACTAGTTCCTTGAGATGTAATCCACTTTAAGATGAAAATTCTCAGGACAGCTTTACAGGATTTTGGTATAATATATCCACTTCATGATATTGAAGTAGAAGAGCAAGGTGTTAATTTTGGATTCAAAAAAGAAAATCAGTGCTGTTCTAAAAGGAAAAATCAGAATTGCTTTTGTTCATAACCAAAGTAATTTCAAAGTCTAAACTCTATGAATCAGGGTTGGTTTTTTTTTTTTTTTGTCTGAAGAAGGACATTATAGTACCTGCACTGTGTTGCTTAGGGCTCTTTGTTTGCCTTCTTTACCTAGGTTTGGTTTTTTTTTTTATATCTTCCATTTTGTGGACACTTAGTCAATAATATTATCTGCAGACTTTGGTTATGCATTTGGGAAGACCTCAAAGGGATAGAAGAGATATAAGAGATACTGGAACGGGGGGGACAGTGGTAGAGAAAGGAAATTGGTGAATAGAGTATTTATTCTCTTCTGACTTTCTAGATAAATAAGTAGGTGTGATTTGCACTTCAGGTTTCTTCAGGAATTTTTTTTTCTTTTATGTGAAGGAACTCACACTCCTGGGTTATTTTCAGGCCCAGAAATTAAATGTTTTAATTAATGTTATGAAATAAATTTTGCAAGGTTTTGAAAAAATGTGTTTGTTGAAGAATATTTATCTGGATATCATCTGGCCTATGTAAACATCTGCTAGCAATTTTTGTTTATAGCAGGGGCCTTATAAGTGACAATTATTATTACTGCTCCACCAGTATTCTTGCATCCCTGAAAATGTGATGAATGCCTTGGAGCTTGCTCTATTATGTCTCCCATTTGCAGTTCATTTGGAACTATTTTGTGCACATTGCACTGATAAGGGTGTCTTATGTAATTACTCTGCTTTAAGTCCTTGTTTATTCTTAACTGACGTATGCTATTCAAATTGGAAAATGGGAATTTAAGAAAGTAGTATACAAATCAGAAAGAAGCCAGACATGAGAAGCAGGAGAGGCAGGTTTTAGAAAATAAAAGCTAGGAGAAGCTGAGTAGAAAGGAGCTTACTTAGTCTAAAATAGAGTGAGGGAGCTGGAATAGTGATATACTGAGTTTCAGGATACGAAGATCCTTTTGTAAAGCAGCTGTATACCCTCTTGGGAGTGGAGAAGGAAGGCGTCATCTTAATTTGAAGCAAAGAAAATTTTGGATTGATGTTTAAAAAATACTTTGGTCTTTCAGAGGGATTAAGTACCAGCAAAACCAGTCTGGTTTCTTTACTTCTCTGTAGTTGTATTAAAAAATCTGTCCAAGATTTTTACTGTTTTATCTTCATGAGTTTCCAGTGGGTAACAACTCGTAATAATACTATTGACATCTTGTCAGCTGGAAATTTCTAAAGCAGAATAGCTTGGTTCTTACTAACACAATAAACCCTATCAGTGGGTTATTAGTGATACCTATTGTTTGCAGGGTATTTTGCTAGACTAATAAAGGCCATTCTTATTCCTAATATAATGTTTCAGTTTAGGCAGGTTTTTAAAGATGGTTTTGTGTTCTCTGTTATTGTCCCTCTAGGTGCTAGTGAATTACATTTACATCCCTTCAAATTGCTCTTTCCTGTTTAGTGGGCTAAGTTTAAGGTAAAGTCAAATGACACTGAGATGGGAGACATCCAAGGAAAATTCAGTTTACTGCAGACGGTATCATAGCACATTTAGTAAACATGGACTTTTCTTATGGTTCAATGAGAAGCAGTCCTGGAGCATGGTATCACCGGCACACTTAGGGCACCGACAGGCCCTGCTGGGCCTCTGGGGCTCCCCCACCCTGCTCACAGCCCAGGGATGCATGGCAGTCCCCATAGCCATCAGCCCCCATGGCCATCAGCCCCCATGGCCATCAGCCCCCATGGCCATCAGCCTCCATGGCCATCAGCCCCCATGGCCATCAGCCCCC